>JAAIFI010000499.1:0-15931 GCA_011032875.1 Phlebia tremellosa | reverse complement strand
GAAGAGCAATTGAGCCGTGGACATCCGGCCAACCGTAGCCGGGCCCGGTACCGTCTGATGCGATTAGGGCGGGGGTTTCACCCGCTATTACATGTTATTACTTATCAGTGATAAAGTTAAATAGTAGACGCTAAATCACGTGAATTATCTCTAGGCGCGAGACGCGCGAGATATAGAGGGTGGCTAGAGTTTGTTCTCAACGTTCATGTACACCCGGTACCTATTCTTCGCACGGCCTTGACTACTGTGTTTGTCACGGGAAAGAGGAGCATAAGTCTCTGGCCTCGAAGTCGGCATAGGCGAAAGATCTGTATGTGCGGTTTACCCTTGGTCGTCGTCCAATATTGACAAGTTTTTCACAAGATCACAGTTACAAGACACTATGAATGGCCGTGGGTATGACAATGTCATGCGGAGGGTCATGGAGATTCCAGAGATTCTCGACCTGATCTTCAGCTTTTTGGATAACGAAGCCAACGCGACGAATGCCCTGGTATGCAAAAAGTGGTCCGAGCTGGCTCTGAACAACATGTGGAGAGAGGTTTCCGAGCCTCACATTCTTTTTGGGATGCTAGCTCCGCTGAAATTGACTCCTTTGTATCGCGATCCAAAACAGCAACATTATGTGAGTAACGATGCCCACGATCACAGAGTTTGTCCTCACATCACTTTAGGAGTTCCGGCGACGATTGGAGGCCGAAGATTGGAATCGATTCGACAAGTATGCTCGTCGTGTTCGTGCTCTGCACGTCGTGGAACACGACAATGCAAACCTGCTTTCCAAGGAGCTCTTCGATGAGATTGCCCGGACGCGCGTCTCTCTCAACGTCCTGCCCAATCTACGCAACCTCATATGGCTCACCATGCAGGTAGAGCGTATGCGGTTTTCGTTGATGTTCATGCATCACAACATCACCCACTTTTCGGTCTGTTTACTGCCCACGACGGACTATCCCATCGCGACTTATCTCAAGGAGGTTGAATCGCGGATGCCTTACCTTACTCATCTTGATTTCCGATTCCGATTCTCTGTACGCGAGGTCGAAGATGACTTGATCCACCTCTTCAAAGGGCTGCCCAGGCTGAAGAAGATCATATTCCCGGCGTATACATTCACTTCCCGCATTGTGGAAGAGCTGTCCAAACTTCGAGACCTTGACACGGTGCAGTTCGAGTTCATGTCGCCCAGCGGCCAAGGCCAAGGGGATCCTGAAGACATCATGAATTTCTCTCCCCAGCTGCAGAAAGCCGCTTTCCCTGCGCTGGTCGATCTTTCGGTCAGCGGGCACCTCGCCGACGCCACCAAACTGCTCACGGGTAGCTGGTCTCCCGGTAGATTGACCGCGCTGTACGTGCACGTCTGCTGGGGGCATCTACCAGAGACAGTGACTCAATTTGTCTCCGCGGTATCGGAAACATGCCATTCTCTGACACGACTTTACATGGATTTTTTTGGCGAGCCGACAGCGTACACGGCTGAGGTTGCAGATGACTCTCCGCCGTCCCAAGCGCGCCTGAGCTGGCAAGCTCTCCGCCCTATATTGACATGCGAAAAGCTTGTTATCTTCGAATTGCGTTGGAATAAACCGATAGCTGTTTCACAGGATGATTTGGAGGAAGTCGCGTTGAACTGGCCGTCCTTGGAGACGTTTCTACTTAATTGCGAGCCGATGGACGTCTCGATCGCGCCGTCTCTCACCCTGCAAGCGCTGCTCCCCTTCGCTGAGCACTGTCCGAACCTAGTCGAGCTCGGTCTGTATATGGCACCTCTCGCGGACCTGGACGGGCCTTCGTTCGGACTGGCTGTCAAGCCCTTTCAGTCTCTCAAGCGGTTGTGTGTTGGTTTGTCTCCAATTTACGAACCGGGGCCGGTCACGCTGTTCCTCAGCCAGATTTGCCCACTTGGATGCGAGGTCGACGCGGGCATGACGTGGCCAGACGGATTCGCTGTGCTGGATTCAGAAGAGCTGCAGCACAGGTCGACGGAATGGCACGAGATGTGGCAGGAGGTCAACCGCATGTTGCCGCTGCTGACGCAGCTGCGGTTCGACGAACGGTCGAACAGGAAGGCACTGGGTGAGGAGGTGGAGGATTTGCGGATCCGCAACAAGATCTTGTCTGAGACGGCGCGCTCTGGCCTCCATCCTGATGGCAAGTGCACTATATTTTGAAAAGAAAACATGGTATGCGTTTCAAGGCAAGTACGTGGTGTGCTATGACCGCGCGTGCTAGGCTAACTAATGTACCTTAGCTCTTATCTTCGTTGGATGATCTTACCATCGCGATGATCTCGTAGGCTCTAGCTCACCGGTTACAGTTACGGTCAACGCCCGGCTTTGCAAGATGGACCCGTTCAACGTCATATGCGGCATCTCAGCTACCGTTTTCCCCGATACCTTCCTGAGAGTTTGTGCAAGGGAGAGGCTGTACCCACGATGGATCGTCTTTCGGACAATGTACTACGATATTCCTGCTATCTACACTTTCTCTGATCAGATAACTATCCTGTATTTAGGAGTCTACCATTACGAACGAATCCGGTCAAATTCTGTGCTTGAGATTCGTCCGCAATCGGGGATCTTGTGAGTGAATTGCCGGAGAAATGACCGAGTTGTAGAAAAGTTGGCCCGAAAAGCAGAGTTGCCGAAAGACGGGCGTCCCGCTTTAGTGTTCTGCCTCCTCTCTCGTATCATTGGCTCACCGAGGTTGGCTGTGCTTGTCCTCAACAGCGCTCTCATCATGGCAGGCGCGTAACACTTGCTCAAAGCCTTTCTACGACCTTGAATGAGGGCTGGCAGGGTAGCGTTCTGCCTGGCTGTTCTTGAACGATCACTTCATGACACTGGGAGTTGCGCTCGGTTGCTGCGCATCTCCAATTTCAGGGTTAACAACTGTACGTGCAAATGATTCCACATACACGTTGTTTCTATCGAACTCACAGCCCGAGGTCCAGATTTTTACCTCAAATCAATCTGAGGGTCGTGATTCGAGGTCCGACTTATCACAACCGCCCGGTGACAAGGTCCTCTATGCCAAACTGAATACAGTAAGTTATAAAAGCCGAAAACAATCCAGCTGCGTGTTTGACCGCTCCCCCTCTGCTAACTCATGTCTTCGAACTCATTAACGATGCAGCCTCGCGCCATGTACATTACAGAGTTGTTGTCTTTGGTCCTCTCCTTCTTAGATAACAGAAGTCTCGTCAAAACTGCACTTGTGTCCAAACAGTGGGCAGAAGCAACTTTCGACATACTCTGGCAGGTGGTGCATGACCTGAGACCGCTTCTGACTCTACTCGCGCCCTTAGTTACGGAGCGAAGGACGACATCTCAAGGACCAGTTTTTTTCATAGTGAGCCATTAAACTGTTAACGTTGTTTCGAGGCACTCATTCTTCATTTTTGGTTCAGAGATTCCGTCGCTCACTACAGGTCCAAGACTGGCAAAGGTGGGATCGTTATGCCCGCCGTGTGCGCATCCTCGACATCGATGATAGGCGCCCTATCGTCAGGCGCAAACAGCTGGAGCCCAGCATGTATGAGGAAATCAACCGAACATGCCCCCGCCAGGAGCTTCTTCCTAACCTTCAGCGTTTCGCTTGGTGGACTATCAACGCCGAGCGGCAGCAGCGATCCTTGGTCTTCATGCACCCGAACATCAAGGAAATCTCTATGCACCTGTACGATACCCCCGCTCATCCTCTTTCGGCTTACGTCGACGCCATTCTGGCCCGTGTGCCTCATCTCACGAAGCTGGAAGTACGAGCTGTTGCCCCCATGCGCGAGATTGAATCTCAAGTGCTGGCGCTGGCGCACGGGCTGCCTCAGTTAAAATCGCTCGTGGTACCGATGTATTCCATCACGAGCACCGCGATAGTCGAGCTTTCCAAGGTCCCTAAGCTGGAAACGATCGAATTCGCCCATCCTATCGAAGGGGGCACTGGTGACCGCGCAGATGTCGCAGAATTTGCGCCCCTCCTCGCTCCTGGGGCCTTTCCATCGCTCAAGAAATTCAGCTTCAGCGCGCATCTGCAACACGCTGTTAATTTCATCAGTTCTCCTTCCGCCCCCAAGAATCTTACGTCCTTGTACCTGCAAGTCCTGGCCATCGACAACCCCCCAATTTTGCAACATTTCTTCACTGTAGTAGCCGAACAATATGCGCAACTCACCGAACTTCGTGTCGACTTTTTGCTCGGCCCCGACGCCCCCATCGTAACTCCACCACCGCCACCAGCATCCAGACCAAGCCTCTGGACAATCAGACCTATACTGGCCTGCCGGCGTATGAGGAAGTTTGAGCTACGC
The DNA here is from genome assembly GCA_011032875.1 of Phlebia tremellosa. Taxonomy (NCBI): domain Eukaryota; kingdom Fungi; phylum Basidiomycota; class Agaricomycetes; order Polyporales; family Meruliaceae; genus Phlebia; species Phlebia tremellosa. The sequence continues at coordinate 11,625 of JAAIFI010000499.1, read as the reverse complement.
TGGGACTATAAACTGAGTATTAACGAAGCGGATATTGAAGAACTTGCTCTTAGCTGGCCGTGCCTCGAGGTTCTCCTCCTTAATTGCGATCCTATTCCTGAAGCTGACACGCCCATGCTCACTCCCCGCGCTCTGCTCCCCTTCGCCCGACACTGCCTGCGCCTCCGCGAGCTGGCGCTATACATAGATGGCAGCCGTGTGCCACCTACTTCAGCGGATCCTGTCCAACCCTTCCGCGCGTTAGAGAGACTCGCATTTGGGAGCTCTCCTGTCGATGCGGTGGACCCTATAGCGCTGTTCTTGAGCCAGCTGTGTCCCGTGAATTGCGAGATTGTAGCAGGTGTGCGTTGGCCCGATGCGTATGGAATTGCGCTCGACCACGCAAGAGTCGTGGAGCATCTTAGGGCAGAGATGTCAGAGTGGTGGAACAGGTGGACCGAAGTTGGGAAGGTACTTCCTCTCGCTATCAAGGCACGACAGGACGAGAAGGAGAGGGTTGTTGCGCTCATAAATGAGGCCGACCGACGCAATAAATGCCGAGTAGAAGAATTAGAGAACGAGTTGCGCGAGCTCAGAGTCAGGATGGAACTCGGGCCGTAACCGTACGTTCATTTCGTTCCGATATTCAACATTCATCTTTGGTAACGCTGTCGGTTTGTTCCAGCACGCTATTTTCCATCTGCAGGTTACCTGCATATATTTAGGACTGTCCCAGGATCATGTTCGTCGTGATGTCACGCCTGACTTGTAACATATCATGCGCCCAATCTCCCTCCGGTTGGGACGCTTACGACTGCGTTTGCTTCATTTATTGTACTATACTCCAAGGAACAAATGTGCAACCGGAGATGTATACCCATAAGCAGTTACAAGAGGTGCGCCCAGCCTGTACCGATGATTTTCCCAACCCTGAAGTTGAAGTTATAGAAGGGCTGATCCCGAACGGCGGTAGATACCGTACAAAACACCGCACAATCACAGCAAACTTTGTTCCACGTGGCGACCCATTGCAAACAGCTGGCGAGAAGGGGCATGGTTCCCGCACGCATAGCTGGATGCCGAGAAAGCGGTCCAGCGCCATAAAGCGGGTGCGCATCGATTCTTACCATACGCCCTTTTGGGGAGAATCCTCTCGCCACAATGGCGGTGCCCTCCCGACCTTGACTCGGGTAGGTTGGAACGATATTCCGAGGCCAAGGAGGCTGGCTAAGCTATGTATTACAAGGTCCTGCACCGACAATTGGATTGCTGCAAGGGTGGCATAGAAGTCGAAGACACGGTACCTGAAATTAGAAGAGATTTCATCGACGCCAAGCTGGAGGGCAGCGGAGGCTAAAACTACCTCTCAAGAACACCAATGATCTTCTCGACTTGTACGTATTCGCCTTCGGGTTGGAAGTACCGGCCGGCGTCCTACTCCTTATTAGAAAGCTTCGGAAGGCTGGCAGGAAACCGGGGCGATGCTGCCACACCTGTGCGAGCCCTTGTATGACGGGTTCTCTACTATCGATATTGACTACGGATATGTCAGGCGACTTTCGGCTGCTGTGACACAGTGGGAACGGAGTACAAGCGGGACGTATATGCCGCTGCTCAGCGTGTGTGTTCCTCAGCACCATAGGCTAGCATAGCCTTCTGCTTTCGCCTGGGAATGCGTCCTGGAAGCGGATCCCTGTATCAGATTCCAGGAAGCGCATCATACGGATATCCGGAACGTAACAAATGCTGGCCGGGTAAGTGTATTGGTTTTTTGGTCCCAGAATTGAGGAATGACGTCCTTTCGCATGTCAGGGACGTACTCCCGAGCATGCCCTGCATGACATGATCAAACAGCAGTGTGTCCAACCAGACGGCGGACGAATGACGAACCCAGAATAGCACCTTATCAGCCTCTCTGACTTCGACGAAGAGACGTCACCGCGTTGCCAACTTGATATGTGCACCGCCTGCTGGAAAACGAATTCTCATGAAGTCATATCCGCAGCGAATGGCCGAAATGGGGGTGGAAATGTGAGTGGCCTATCGAATGAGATGGACGTGATACGAAGATTTGAGGTGGAAAGGTGGAAATTAGGAATCGTCGACAGCCTGACGTGGTAAGATCCTAATCTCGGAGTTTCAAAACGCAGCGCCGATGTTTAATCTCTTCCACCAGGAGCTGCAGCCGGTTGACAATGGTGAGCGAAGCATTCTTTGACCTCTGGTTCGAATTTGACCGGTCGACTGATATCTTAGGCATGAGCATTGGCGTGGGGCTAGTATCTTGGCGTGTTGCCATTCAGTCCTGGCTGCGTGGAGGCAAACGGCTCATGTCATCCGAATCCGATTCAACATAAATCTTCGTTGATGAGCGCATGTACGGCATGGAAGAATGAGATGAGCTCTTCACTATTTCAAAGGAACTTTAGAAGGAGCACGCACGAGGAATCATGCGAGGCGTCGAAACCGGACACGAGTTGACTTCATATGAATTTTCTCAACTTACTGATGCGATCTGATGTCTTGCTTTGCATCTATAGAGATACCATGCGAGCGTAGTCGCCAACATGACCAGAGCATCAAACTCGACAAGTTTACGGTATGTGACGATTAACTTTTCGGCCGCTTAGCCGTAGATGGATACTTCGTGCTGATCACATTGTAGATGGAAGACATTCAGCCGTCGTTTGGACTTGAATATTTACGCCACCACGGTTCTGTGTAACACAGATGCCATCACGCGCTACTCGGGGTTGATATGCGTACAATATGCTGTAGCGTATCGCATCATGCAATGCCTGCGAGCTTTTTGTTTTCGTAAGTCGTATCGATGTTGAGTATAGAATGCTTCCTGACCTCAGCGTGTCACTCGAGATAGCCCAGTTTCACGCATAACTGCAAGCCCGGTATGTGTGAACTTCATCAGTATCACAAGCTCAGGATGTTCAGTCTGAGTTGGTTTCTATTGCAGGCGTTATACCTGAATATTCTGATAGGCTGTCTACTTAGGCAGCGCGACATGCTGGAACAGAAGCGGAAATCAAACCCCCGCGGACTTGGCGGTTATCGTCTCCGCCCTTACTGATCAGTCTCTAGTCACCTAGTGTATCTCTATGTGCGTAGTTTTAACCGACCGACGTCCGGGCGCCCGATGGACACCCGCGATCTTTACTTGGCTGCAGTGACCCCGGTATTCAAACGTTCAAAATCGGCGATCAGAAGTACAAAGGACAGACCCAATTCTACGAGGTGAAGACCAGGGTGCTCTACTTGACTATCCCCCATATTGCTGACTCAGGAAACGTGTATTCTCGGCAGGAACATCTCCATCCAAATTTAATATTGACTTGTTGTTCTAAAAGAAAGAAAGCACTTACTTCCGCCTCGTGTAGTGCTGTTACAGCGAAACCCTCATCCCGTTAGGAGGTTCATTGTCCCGCGCTCTTGACAATAAAAAGAGATGAGAGATGTACTCCTCCAATTGATGCTTCGTGCGACAAGTCACTGGCTGTGGCAGACTCGTAGGTAGTATTAAACTCTTTCTATTAGTCAAAGCATCAGAGCCGATACTCAAGCTGCAAGTTTCAGAACCTGCTCTTCTTTAGGATAACAGAACTCCCTTCCATTACAGTGCCTCCCTGCAGAAGACGAAGCTTGGCATCGTTCCCACGGAAGCCTCAGACCCGCATCACAATCCCATAATCATTCGTCGAACGGCCGCACAGCGCGCGCAATAGTCGACGAGCTTCATGCCTACAACGGAAAGGATGAAGCATAACATGATTGAGGATCAGGTGAGTAGTTAACCTCAGCCTCTACGTCGCAAACTAACGATGATAGTTGATACCTAGTTTCACGATGCTAGGCAAGGCAAGGATCCAGTCATGCAATTTCAGCTAATGTATCTGGCTTGATGTGCAGCTGCTATAAACCACGCAGCATCGCCCCTAATTCCTACCGGATAACAATATCAACTATCAATCCAAGCTAGAACTTAGCATAGAGTCAGGATGCCTCCCCTCCCTTCGACTGATTATTACTTTCTTTTTAGCAAATGACCAACATCTAAAATTCGGCGCACTATGTGACCGTCTGGCAAGTCAATCGAACACAGAGATATTCAAAAAAGACCTCGGTGCGTGTAAGTAAGCATTCACTGCTAATTGCACCACGGAAATTACAAAATCTAGTATTCAAAACTATTGGAAAACCGCATGTTTGGTCTTAGAGTTGCGTTCCTGTGCCACGCGGCGAGAAACACCGCACTGAACGCGTCTGATAGTCCTGTGTCAGGCTCTCAATGATCGAGAGAAAGCACTAGATTTACTTACGCTGTAGGCGAATCCGGGGCTTGATGACAAAGTGAGAATCTGCGAGATGGCGGATTGTACATTGTACCTGAAATGACTCCGTGCCGACGCCGCTCGGAAGCGCCACCTCGGGGCCATACACTTAACCTGTGAGATCTGTCAAGTCGCAGGCTGTCAGCAACTCTGCAGACGGCCTCAACAAATATCAGAAGCGGTACTCATTTCTAAATGGCGCCACATCTATAATTCCAGTACACGGTATAAGTAGTTTAGACAAACTCACTCATGACCATCACACTGATCGCAACTGATTTTTTTTTTCCAACAGAGCCACCGCGTCGAAACTATCACTATGACAAGCCCTTTCCACTGGCAGCCACCACCCCTCCCAACAGCGTTCGCGCCTCAACAAACAGCGAAATGTCACGCAGAACCGAACAAGATATGGCATCGCTTGACTTGGGGTGGAGAGGCCAGCCTCGCGCAGCTGAACTTGATGCTGCCCTCTTTCGCCGATATAATCCTTTCATGCCAGGTGAAGGTTCTGTCAGGGCGGCCAGTGACCATGAAGGCCGTACGCGAAGCGATGCGACAGCTCCGCTTCGAGCATCCAGTCGTTGCGTGCAGAATCACGTATGGCAAACCTGATGCTAGCCAGCCCATATCTGGTCCCGAAGCTCGGCTGATATACGTGGCGCCAACGTCGGAGGCGGACATCGAAGACTGGCTCGATGAGATTGTGGTGGACGAGACCGACGCGCTCGTGGAAGCCGGGGGGAATGTCGCGGACGCCGTTGCGCATGTACGCCGGGAGATAGGCAAATTTCAAAAAGCGTACATTCCCAGCCAGCTCGACGTTCATTGCATCCCGGCATCTGAGAGGAGCGAAGGTGCCATCGTCTTGCGTCTCAGCCACGTTTTGTACGACGGGCTTGGGGCGTTCGAGTTCATGAACAAGATTGTAGGACAGATCTCACGCACGCTCGGTGCTGATGGTCAATTGCCCAAAGAGCTTCCGTGGGGTGAAGAACTGAAGCGGCTCGTAGAACCTACGGTCGAGTATGCACGCGTACCGTGGACTTCAGAGGAGACAGGCCAAGACGCGATCATGCCACAGAAACTCTTCGATGTGATGACTCGCCAGAGCCGCGCTGTAAGTGTTTTCAGTAGTGCTATATTGTGACGTACTACAAGGCCTAATCTGATCGTATTCTTTCTATAGACCATTCCGACTCTCTACACCCCATTCCCCAACGCACCCTCAACATACACGGGAACTATTCACCGTTCCCTCTCTGAGGACGAAGTGGTGAAGCTGGTGTCCACAGCTCGCGCCCACGAATGCACGTTTTTTACGACTGCATTCGCGGCTACAGCGTTGGCGACCCTCTCCGTTAATCCTCCCTCCACGCAGGACAACCTCGCAGCGTTCCAAATACTCACACCGATCAGCCTCCGCTACAAGGGGATTCTGACGCGCGACGAAGGCCTGCCCTCTGCGGTTGGGTTCTGCGTGCTCGCTAGCGAGAACCTTGGCAGATTCCTGCGCAGCTCCCCAAATCGCAGCGTAGCCCCAGAAGACATATGGGTCCTTGCGAAGGAGATCAGTGCTCAGGTCAAGGAGCAAAGCCGCGAGATGCACACGATCGCTCTGTGGTCAGAACGAATGCGCGAGACGCTGTCACGGCCGATCGCGAATGCCCCGAGTTCAGCAGAGTGAGTCTACTGCCAGTGTGCCACTGACTTATCAAAATGCTGACGGAGTTTGGCGGACAGAGCGAAACCGCCTGCAGTGCCTACTCCTGTGATAAGCTCTATGGGCATCGTCGACAGTTATCTGTCGCCGCGCCACGGCACGCCTGGGGTAAATGAGATCGAACTCAGCGAGCTGTGGATGACTGCACGAAACTGCTACACAGGAATGGCGGGGGCTACGACACACATATTTACCTGGCAAAAGAAGTTGCACATGTCGATAAGCTATCCAGAAGCTCTATTGGGGAGCCCAGATGAGCAAGCGGAGGCTATGAAACGGGGTGATGCGGAGAGCAGTGGGTCTTTGCTAGCATGGGCGGACAAGTATATCGAGATACTGAAGCGAATTTCCGTCGAGTAGTCTGGTATGTGACATGAACCTTGTTGTGTGTGTAAATTCGCCGAGCGGAGTACACCAGCTCCTGCCCTTCATTCGGAGGATTATCAAGACCCTGACGCTACTTCAAGCTTCCAGAGAGCAAAACTGCTACCCCATAATTGTCGTCAGACTGTTTACCTGGAAATAGGCTTCTAAAACTGATTTCCCATGTCATTGTGCTGGTTGTCTTTACTTATCCGCATCAAATACATACACAGAGTCGTCAGAAAATGAGATGGCAGTTGCACAAATCGATCCGCGAAGCTCGAGATCTGTCGCAGTGGAATTGGCGCGTTAACTCCTGAGCTACGTGGGAAAGCTTCGGCGCCGATCTTGCCGTTTTACCCGACTCAACGCGGGAGGAGAGGAGGCATTTCAGTCTTCACTTCGACCTTCTTCGACCTAGAAGGTGGTCAGACATACAGCCAACACACAGCTTTCGATACGAGGCGACATCAGCACGCGACGAAGTGTGTATTCAGCGCACGTTCAAGTCTTTTCGGTGCTTCGAGATACCGCTTTCCGCACTTACGGAATCTAGTGGAGAAGAGCAAAGTAGGCATCCATGGTACGCGAGCATCTTTGTCTGTTATCGCCGCCATTCCTTACGGGACACTTTACAGACAGTTTGCACTGATTGTGGAGGTACCGTCATCGAATATGACACCGCTGCCGGCAACGGTTTCTGCGTTAATTGCGGAACCGTCCTCGAAGAGAACACCATCGTAAATGAAGTGTGTGTCGTACTGCGCCAAACGCATACCGCATACTACCAGCTGATGCCATTCGCAGGTCACTTTCGGCGAAACCAGCACCGGTGCCGCAATGGTGCAAGGAAGTTTCGTGGGCCAGGGTGCAAGTGCGTATCTGTCAACTGCCCTCTCTGGCGGTGACGCTTAACCGGACACACAGCGCATGCACGTATGGGCGGGCCGTTTGGGAATCGAGGGAACAGCGAAAGCCGCGAACAGACGTTGGCAAACGGTGGGTCGTTCCTAGTCACGGACGGGGTCCGTCGAAAACTGACGCTCTCACCTGCAGCGACTCGCAAAATCCAGCAAATCTGTCACTATTTCCGTCTGTCAGACGTGGTCGCAATGGCCGCCTCTCGCCTTTATACACTGGCGCTTGAACACAAGTTCACTCGCGGGCGGCGCAGCATGCACGTCGTCGCGGTCTGCGTCTACGTTGCGTGCAGACAGAAAGAAACCCGTAATTACATGCTCATCGATTTCTCCGACTTACTCCAAGTACGTCTCATCTTATCCGCCAGAGTCTCGTCATCCGCGTGCATGCTCTCCACTAAAACTAACCGAGCGCCTGCAGGTTAACGTCTTCGAGCTCGGACACACGTACCTCCAGCTCGTTAAGACCCTGAACCTCCGTCTCCCGCCCATCGACCCGTCGCACCACATCTCGCGGTTCGCGGCGCTGCTCGAATTTGGGGACGAGACGCCCAAGGTCGCGGTGGACGCGACGCGGCTCGTCGCTCGGATGGACCGGGACTGGCTCGCGCGCGGACGGCGGCCGTCTGGGATCTGCGGGGCGGCGCTGCTGCTGGCGGCACGGATGAACAACTTCCGGCGGAGCGTGGCAGAGATCGTGCAGGTGGTGAAGATCGCGGACACGACGGTGCGGAAGCGGTTGGAGGAGTTTAAGAAGACGGGCAGCGCGGCACTCAGCGTAGGGGATTTCAGGAGCGTGTGGCTGGAGGAGGAGAGCGAGCCGCCGGCGTTCGTGAGGGGTCGAGAGAAGGAGGAGCAGGAGCGGCTCGAGAAGGAGGGCGGTGGCGAGGAGGCGGGGAAGGATAAGGGCAAGGGTAAGGGCAAGGCGAAAAAGAAGAAAGGGAAGGGGAAGAAGCGGAAGAGGGATGATGACAGCGAGGACGAGCACGAGGCAGACGCGGAAAACGGGGAGGAGGTAGAGGAGGTAGAGGAGCAAGGGAGCGAACCGCTTGCTCCTGAGCCTCATCCAGTAATCGATCCGGCACTGTTGAACGAGGGCATCCTTGCTGGGACCATGGGTGAGCCGCTGTTTCTACCCGACGAGCCAGACCTCGACCCGCTCCTCGCTGGCCGCAAGAGCCATGTTCATCCCACATCCCCTCCCGAGCCCGAAGCGGGCCCGTTGTCCTCCTCGTCCACGATGCCATTCCGCGCTCCAACTCCAATCGAGGCCTCGCTGGATGAAGCGTTGACGGAAGAGGTCTCGTCCTTCCTGGAGACGGCCAAGGGCACGCAGCTCAGCGGCGCGCTGGACGATGCTGAGGCCCAGCGCGCCGCGGCGATGGAGGAAGATGAGACGTTGCTGGGGCTAGACGAGGACGAATTGGACGCGTTCTTACTCACCGAGGAGGAGGTCAGGATCAAAGAACGCGTATGGGTGGAAATGAACCGAGATTATCTCGAAAACCTAGCAGGTGCGTGTCTGTTGTTTCGAATGATTTGACCGTCATGTCGACGGCGTCGCCCTGCGCGCCTTGCTGAATGGTTTGGTTCTTTCCAGCGAAAGCCGAGCTGGAGCAGCTCGGCGGCGAACAGGAGAAGAAGAAGCGCAAGGTTCGTCTCCCCAACCTGGCAAACGTATTTTCTGGGCGCCAAAAGCTCACACACACGCGTATCTTAATGATCCAATAATCAATTGCAGAAACGCAAGACGGCGACCAAACCGCGCGACGCGTCGACCGCCCACGGGGCGACGGCCGCCGAGTCCGTGCGCAACCTCATCAAGAAGAACCCGCGGTACAGCAAGCGCATCAACTACGACGCGCTGCGCGATCTGTTCGACGGGGGCGGCGCGCCGTCCAATATCAACCTCGACGAGAAGATCGACGCGGACGAGGGGCTCTGGAGGATGGACCCGGATAAGGAGGACGAGGACGAGGAGATGCCTGGGGTCGTCATCGAGGAAGGCGGCGGCGGCGTGGGGATGCTGACGGCCACCGCTGGAGCATCGAAGGCGGCTGTCGTGGCGGGTGCGGAGGTGGAGGTGGGTGATGCAGACGACCTCGACGCGGAGGGCAGTGAGAAGGGCGAGGACTACGTGGGGTGGGACGGGTATGAGCAAGAAGTATAGCGCCCCAGTTCAGACTCGGCATCGCAACTGCAGTGTTTATTCTTATCATTATTCCCGGCCATGGTCCTTTTCTGAAATTCCTATTGGTTTGGTACAAGTGGATGCAAATCTGCACTTTCAGGCTTTTGACCGCCGACGTTGAACGCCGGATTTTCTGCAGCCCAAGCCACGATCTATGATCACGGCTGCAGAGCCTCACGCGAGACATCGGCCGCGGTTCAACGCAGACACTTCTACTAATCAGTAAAGGCGGGGGCCAAACGTATTGACAAGAATTCTGGGGTAGCACTAGTATCACTCTCCGCAAGCTTAGAAATGGTATCAGTGTTCTGAAAATCTTCCGGATAAGTAGGGTTATCTACACCCTCAGTAAACTCGCCGAGATGTTCAATTGCTTGGATTATGGACTGAAACGAAAGAGAGTGTAAGACAGGTGATGCGAAAATGTATGCAGATAGTGGGTATGTGTATAGTGGGCAAAGTACAGATGGCAAGCGAAACGACGATATTGACGACAATTCTGGAGAACACCGAGAGGAGCAAGCGACCTAAGAACCCTAATTGAAAAAACAAACGGGAAATCCAAAGCCTTGCAAAAGAAAACTAAAACCTCATGTAAATATTCAACATAGAACTTCAAGGGGAGTGAGACGTGGGTGGAGGCGCGATGGTAGCATTCGCTTTGTTGAGCTTTGAGTTTGTGACCGGGTTCTTGGGATGCAGACGAACGACATGGGAGATATCAAGCAAAACAGAGATGATCCTTGACTTGGGCTTTGACTTCGACCCGGATGGCGGCTCGTCTTCGGCAATCGTTTCCGGCAGGGTATCGCTGGACTCGCTGTCCATCAGCTCGCGTGGGGCGTTCCAGCTCATGGGTGGCACCACGAGGAGTTCGTCGCTCTGTTCCTTCTCGTCCAGGGACATATCAGAGCAAGAGTCAGAGGCGGACGACAGAGAGTCACGATAGTACGGCTCCGGCCCCGAACCGGGATCGAGGTCCTCGACAATTATACGGGGAACAGAACTTGACTGGGATGCATTCGCATCTTGGTGACGACAGGGCCTGGACGGGGAAGATGATATCGCAGGATCCGGGACACTGGGATCGTCAAAGCGAGTGCGCGCATTGAGCGGTCTGAGGTGGGCAAGAGGCGGCAAGGACGGTGGTTCGTCCGACGAACGTCGCGAGGCAGGGCTGTTCGGTATAGCCTCCTAGGATACTAACGATTAACTTGAATCAACCTGAGGACATACAATGACATACGTTTCTATAGCGCATCCTGCTGAACCAGAACCATCTCCTATAAGTCCCATCGAGTTGTTTTCCAGATTCAGACCCGGCAACAGAGACTTCATCCAACGAAGGCGGTGGAGACAGTGATCTGAGTGTCTTCTCATCCTTGGCTGCGAGCTGGCCAGGCAGCAAGAGAGCCTTAGGGGCCAGTTGTGGACTTCCTGGATCATGACTTCCCATTCGTCGTTTAGTGCATCGGCAAACGATCCAGTAACTGAGGTATGCCACCATTCCAAGTAAAACCACACCTCCTAGCCCGAACGCAGCTGCAAAGATCGTCTGGTTCAGTTTGACATCGAAAGCGTCCTGGGCAGCAGCGGAGTATACAGTGGAAATCTTGTATTGGGATGTGACGGGAGCCATTTCGACCAATGTCCAATCTTGAAGGGTCCTCCGGCGTCGCTACAGTGCTGTCCAGGAGGGGACAGAAGATGATCTTCGGTTTTTATAATGACCCACCTAGTCAGCTTAGCGTGGCTAACACCATGTCCAGTTGTCGGCCTCCCCGATGGCTCACCTAAATATTCACATTGGGACCAAGTTCGGGTTGAGGCGAAGAAGTACGATGTTGGGCGTTCTTGTCAGTACAACATCAGTGAGGCAGTGGTCATGGCATAATACGGCCAGGTACGGATTGATATCGTTGTAGCGGAAGGCAAGCTATCCATCTTGCAGAGCCAAGTTGGAGGCGGTGGCTCGTGGTCATTGTCGTGGTTGACAAGAATGTCGGGCGCTTTCTGGCAATGCGGCCACCGATGTCGGTACCTACTAATATAGCGGGTCCTGATGGTCATACAGTGTACGGCGGCAAAACACGACACCTCTCTGCA
>JAAIFI010000498.1:0-15959 GCA_011032875.1 Phlebia tremellosa | reverse complement strand
GTCAGCGTATCTACTTCGGTAGTCGCGGACGTCACACCCGCCTACAGCCCAAATTGGCCAGAGCGGGCACGCAAAATCCGAAATGCAAAGCGGGATGGGTGTGCGCTTGCTTAGATACTGTAAATTGCCCATGGCGTGGAGGATGTTCTGCTCAAGATATAACATAGAGCAACACTTGTCATTCACGACCTCTACCGGCATGCTGGCAGTGCGATTTTCACAATTTTATTCTCCGCTCATTTCTGTTGTTCACTCGCCCTTTCGTAGATATCGTTACCGGAAGAGATGTCCATGCTACAATCTACCGCCACCAGTGTCGACTGAGTATCTATTCTGGTTGGTGGAACAGAGTGGAACTGATGCTTGAATCTACTTGTTATCAGCTCCGGAATCTTTTAGGCGCTTAATAATGACCTCAACCTCCATGTTGTACCACAACCACCACTTCGACATGCTCAACATCGTTTAATTCTCAGTTGAACTTCATTTTATAATCTATCGTACGTCTCCCGAACAAGGACACTCTATTCCCCTAGCCTGAAGACATTGACCGATGCGGTACTCGCACTAGACGCCAACGACGACCTTAAGCTGTGTGGAACCCATTCTCCTTCTTCAACCACTCCCATCCAGGTTCCTTTGGGTGCGTGTGAACCTTCGCCTTATCTTTTCACCCCTCCTGTAAACTAATGAGAAGATTTACCAACGCTCACAGGAGCTATTAATCATTAACTTCGCGAGCAGCGCTTGTAGGTCGAAGAGTCTCAGTTGTAGGGTTTCTTGAAGCCCTAACGTTCCGCTATGGACCAATCCTTTCATGAAGATATCACATTACGAGGAAAGTCTCCTGACGTGTACAGGGGTACACTAGAGACAAAGTTTGGAGCAAGTCTCGTTATTTTCTGCATTTCACTTCTCGGTACGTCTCGTGCTGTCTCTTCACCACTGCGTCTCATATTTCTGCATGAATAGCCGTATCATTTCCAGCACTTTCCAAACGGATAAAGTCCCTTCGAGTACCGACGTTGGTCTTCTTCTTGGGCAAGCATTTCGGCACCGGCGTCATTCTGTCCACAGCATTCGTGCATCTACTCGCGGATGCATTCAAGGCTCTAAAGTCAGAATGGACGGGGCTGATCGTGTACGTGATCCACCATCTTTGTATCTGAATCAGTCTAAACTCTTTTCCCCCAGTCTCGTTTCCCTGCTAGCAATTTTCCTGGTCGAGTGTGCGTGGCAGTTATCTTGTTTTCCTGGGACAAGTGCTGACACATCTAGACAGACATATCGACTGCATACGTAGACCACCTACATTCGTACTCATCTGCCCCTCCAACGCCGACTCCCTCGAGCACTCCAAGTACCTCTCGTGCTCAGTCGCTTGTAAGCACAAATCGAGGATTAAAGCAGCCGTCGCCACCTGGGCATGTAGAGGACATAGATATAGACAGCTCAGGACGGCCACAACGACAGCGAGAGCAGGAGGACGCGTCAGACGTACCTTCTACACACACCGAAACAACCCCTTTACGTCAAGCGTCCTCTCCGCCGTCACCGTACGGCACGCACAGGTCCACCCCACAGGACACCGATGCTGTCCTGGCGTTCCCGCGCCACTCACCCGCCATGCATGTCGTCGGGGTACCAGAGTTTGCTCTGCAGTCGACCGAGCACGAGCACGAACCAGAGGAGCTCGACGCGTCCGTGGCCGCGGTTCTAGCATCGGGCGACCGCGACGAGATTTTCGGAGGCGGGCATCATAGGCACGAACCGCGGGAAGCGCACGCATCGCACACGTTACGGAGTAAGAAGATCGCGGCAGTAGTTTTGCTCAAGAACGAGGGGCAGGAACAGGTTGGAGAAGGACCTGGAGTGCCGGCACATCACCATCATCATCATCATGGGCATGGGCACGTTGACATCGAGAATTGGGCTGGGGATGAAGAGGGTGACGGGGATGTGACCGGAGAGGGCGAAGCGGATGGGCTGTTGCATCATGGGCACGACCATGCGCATGCACATGAGGGGCATTTGGGACACCGAGAGCAGGTGACAATTGGGAGGCGGAGGCAGGTTGTGGGTATACTCGTGAGTTTGCTTTATCTGCGTATGAAAGACGGTTTTCTCACTACGTGTCGTATCCGGGTAGATGTTGCAAATCGGCATCATGCTACACTCACTCGTCATCGGACTCACACTTGCGATCACGACGGGTCCCGAATTCAGTGAGTCTGCTTCTACTTATAGTATTACCCATTGAACTCGAACTGAACCAATTCCCAGCGACCTTGGTAACTGCAATCCTCTTCCATCAGCTCTTCGAAGGCCTCTCACTGGGGATTCGGATCGCCGCGCTGCCCTCCTCCGCTGTCGCGTCCTCTGCTTCGCGCCTGCTCAAGCCATCGCTCGCTATGTCCTTTGCGTTCACCACCCCGTTCGGCATCTTCCTCGGCCTGTTTATCTTTGCCGGTGCCAGTCGCAACACAGATTCGGACAGCGGACGGCGGCTGTTGCATATCCAAGGCATAATGTCCGCGATGTCAGCAGGGATGCTCATCTACGCGGCATGTGTTGAGATGCTCGCGGGCGATTTTGTCATGGACCCTCTCATGTGGCGCAGCGGGCTTCGAAGGCAAGTCATGGCGTTGGCCAGCCTTGCAACAGGTGTCTGCGCGATGGCGCTTGTAGGGTGAGTCGCCCGAATCTTTCTGCGCATATTCAGCGAAATTCTGACAATTTGGCGCTCTTTTCTCCTTGAATTGTCGTCAATAATAGCATGTAAGTGTTCAGTTTGGTGCTTGGATGATCACGAATTTGACAATTCTTCACAGGTGGGATTAAATCATCTTAATGACGGACTCTATACCACTCGTTGTTACCCCCAGCATCTCATGTATCGCTCGTCTCTTCTTGGTCTCTGCAGGTATACATGTATCACTAGTGTACTCTTTCGCAGTATTACATCCTCATGTTTTTGTTCACTAGCTTTATCGTGCATTCATGGATTGTCAGTTATCTGTTGGTCTCATAGCGTCGCCACAACACCAGCCGTTCTATCGCGATAGCACTACATACTTTCACCTAATCATACTCCGGCTGCGCTTTAGCATGAACGCAGCGTTTCGGAATCGCTATCGCTCCCGGAGTCTTCGGCGTCTTCCTCCCTTCGCCTTTGTTTCTTGAGCGACGGATACGGCTGTGGCGAAATTCTGAAGTCAGCTCTCGCAGCAAAACCAATTCTATCGCCGCGTACCTTGAGCGAGCTGTCATCTTTGAGAGAAGGCGTCCTCTTTCTCTTCCCCAGGATCTCTGACGGCTGTGCGCCACCCTCGGGGATCTCTGCAGCTTCCGCATTGACCGCCCGTACAATGGGTCTCCTGGGATCATGGTCGTCCGAGTCAAGAATCGGGTAACGGACTGCGCCGCCGGGCCCTTGGTCCTCCAACGTCTCCCGCCACGAACGAGTATGATCATCGAGACCGACGGGTGACGTGGTTCCGCGTGCGTCCGCCCCAAGAGGCGTCGAAGGACCTGCAGACGATGGGTGGGACGGAGAAGAACTCCCGTGAATCAAACCTGGGATATTATCCCACTCTATCGAAGAATCCGACCTTTTGAGCTTGCGGGATGAAGCGTCCTTGGAGCTATATGAATCGCGCTTTGAGGGGTCCGGGTATCTAACACCTGGAGGAGAGCTCAATAACTCTCCGTGCCAACTCCGATTCCCTCGGGGAGATTTAAAAGGTGTAGTCCATGGATACTCCTTGGCGGTTCGGGATGCATCGTGGTGAGGAGACGTTGCACCTGCACCGGACGGTTTCTCCAGGTCATCAGTATATCGGCCTCCAGAATCCACTCTACTACCACCTAGTTCATCAGACGAGGACAGTGCGCTGGTAGGGCCTGCATGGAAGCTGATCTCTGGCAAAGAGGATGTGCCGGCGGTATCATTCTGTACTTCGTCAACGCGGCGACGGACTCGGCGTTCAGGCGGATAGAGTTCCTCATAGGAGGACGACATTGAAAGGTCGTCACGCTTGAGCTTGCTGCTTCCTGAAAGTCGTGGTGGCTGCCGTTTGCTTCGTTTCAGCACCGCCTTGCTAGGTACCTTCGCGGGTTCTAGTTCGTCCGCCGAAGAAGAGGGCGAGCGAATGCCTTGAAAAGGACTAGCGCCGAAGTCCTTTGGCCATTCAGTGTCGGTGTAGTCATCGGGAAGCGGTATAGAAGAGATTCCTGTGTAGTCGTCACGCTTTCGCTTGCTTCCTGGTGAGATTCCTGGCGCGTAAGCTCGATCTTGTTGGGCTAATGTCCTCTTAGGTGTCGTAGGTGTCGTAGGAGGTGAATAGTGTGAGTCATACATGGTAGACCAGATGGTCGTGCTGGACACTGACCGACCTACTTCAGCCGCAGCTGAAACTGGTGTGAAGTCTGGTACGACTTCTGGGAGTGTGTAGCCGGCGTCTTCGAGGGATGGAGTAAGAGTGACAGGCGGTGCACAATGAGGGGAAGGAGGAGGAGAAGCATACTTGCTGGCATGGTCCGACATCAGACGAGGATCCGCGACATGACGGTCCATGGTGTGAGGATCAGGGGGGCATTTGAGGCTCTTTGGACTTGGGGGCAGCAAACGCGGTTCACTGAAGGAAGGATTGATGGCGGTGGTCGCGTCGGACTCAGTACTAACGTTGGCATTGACGACGTCATCGGTTCCATCTTCTGCGGGAGGCACAGTAGAGGTGGTGGATTTGATTTCGACAAGCGCATTCTCTTCTGCTATGTCACTTCGGCCTGGGTGCGTTTCACATAGCTCCTCAGTCACACAGGAAGACGTGGGTCTGGGTTTGAAGATCAATTTAAGTTTATACAGAGCACCCCTGGCGTATAAACCTACTGGCATGAATGCGAATACACGTCGGCCCCGGCTTCGCCAGAGGATGATGCAGCCGGCGGTACCGCAGAAATATCAGAAGTGAGATGTTCAGCTTCCCATTAGCACGTAAGTACGCGGCATGACTCTCGGAAGAGTGGCAAAACGACGAACAAAGGCAAGCGTCCCGATTTTCTTCGGTACGCTGTTCTGGGTTTGAAGACATCGTGCCCAGTGTGATTCGACGTGCGATTGAGTAGATTGAGTATACGTGTGGTCTATGAAGTGGGTGTGGTTAAGCGTTCTGTTGACGAGCGAGCGGGATTAACGTACCTTTATCTTGTGGCAAAAGCAGGTCTACACGTGTGGAGATGGTCCGAGTGGCGGCGACACACGAGTGGCGAACAACGACGTTATGTAAAAGGTCGGCAGACGTGAGGCTTATCTATGCCATACACGGAGTGTAGAGGCGATGCAGGTTGCACCTATGTTTCTTTGTACTCACACCTCATGCCCATCTGCGCCCCAGCCTTGTCCCAACTCCGTCATTCGTCCACGGGCAATGATGCTCTAGATCCAGTTACCTCTGGTCAACACCAATCACCACGTTGTTCAGACGTTAATATACAATATGTCCAATTCTGTCGGGGAGTAGCCACAGCATGGGCAAGCTATTGTATTGGGTGGCATAGATATAGTAGCAGAGAGCGACCACCGGATGGTTTAGTCAGGAGCCATCGTTGCGTAAGGTTAATCGTGAAGCTTACCTTTCGTCCCACTGACAGATATCTATCGTCGTTCCAAGCAATCCTGCGCAAAAGTCTAAAAGTCTGTCAGTATATAAACGCCGCGCTGCTTGCATCGAATCACGATCAGATATCCGAGTACCCTATCTCCTAACATTCTCGCATCTTCAAAGTGCTGTACGTTGCCAATCAAAGTTTCAGGTGCGGCCTAAGCTGAGTTGCCAAAATCAATAAGGAGATATATGGTATGTGTAGTTGGGGGTATATCGCATTAGCCGTAAGTATGAGTTCTACAAGCACCATCCAACAGCGATTGTCGGATCACGCACGCCTCGCGTCTCTGACAGACTGAGCGCAAAGCTTAGGCATTCACGTTCTCTGTCTCTCCTTCCTTGTAGCTTGTACGCTTTTGCAAGGAAATACCATGCTTCCGGGACATCCCATCCTGGACCGCACGTCAAATCCTCGAGCAAACCAGCAGGTAGGTCTATGTTCTCGGCGTCCACCGCAGGATCTTTTGTCTCGGTTGAACTCTCTGCTCGAGATAGATATATCCTGCAAAGATATATGGTGGCGGCAACGTCATTTTGATGAATGAACAGAGCTTTCTGGAAAGCCTCTGTAGCTCGGTAATCATCACCAAGAGCGACATGATATAGACCCAGCTATTCAAGTCGCTTGGCATCAGCTTTGAAGCGCGTCTACTAGCACTCATACTCACCTGCACCCACACAGCAGGATTGTCCTCATCCCGAACTTCAGCTTCCTGAATGGCCGCCTTCGCTTGTTCAATTTTGCCTAGTCGACGGAAGATCGCGGCTGACATCAACCACAGATCGCTCAACAAACGCCTATCTTTCCTTGCACGTTGATTGATGTGCTTCTGGGGGGTAGGTTCTGAAGAAGAAGGTGGTGGCGGTGGAGGGACCTCAAGAAGACCCAGATCTTGCTGTGAAGCATGGATACTGTGGTATTGTCGCAGATGGATCGAGGATGCTTGGTATGGCGCCTGTCCCAGCATCGATTGGAAGTCTTAACGTGCAGATTGAGCGCATGCAATTTCAAGCAAATGGACCAACTCACCTGGTGCAGATGTAATCCTCTTGAGATTGAGACTGCTGTGTCTGCCGACACCATGTCCAATTTTTTTCGAGATGGTAGTGATCCGGACCTGACTCTTGTGCACACGACTCTTCAATACCTCCTTGACCTTCTTGCCGCGAGAGATGTCTCTATCTTTCTCGTCAAAGGATGACGAACGTTTCTCTCCATTCAGTCCATCTTGTTGTCGGATAGTAGGACTACGGTCGTCGATGAATTCCGGTGTCGAGATGCCTGGTGTGGCAGGTGTGATCTTGATTGGAATGGCAGTCAAAGCGTTCTCAGCATGCCCATTTATGTTAATGTCCGGAGGGGGCATCCCAATATGCCTAGGCTGCTGAGTCCGGACAGATGCGATTTCCGAGGGTCGTGTGTCCTGAGAAACGCGTCGACTATCAATAGATTTGCGCCCTGTGAGATTTTATGGTCAAAATGCTAGATGATCGATTTACATAATACGCACGGTCATCCATAGTAGCTGGTCGCTTCTCACGGAACCATTGGAAGACTTCCAACCACTTATCGCCTACGCCCTCCGCGCCTTCTACGAACTCCGTCAGGGCGACCTGTGTCATACGCATTTGCAGAGCGTACTCGAAGCTTTCTTGACGCGTTGGTGCCGGTCTATCTTTGACAGGCTGGAGCAAACACGATGACGAAGGAATGACCGTGGCATTTGGTGGGACAATGGTCGCAGATATCGAATGGCCGTTTGGTTGGTGTGATGCTGAATGCCCATTGACGCCATGAGAGTGATCGACTCCGTTCGACATGGTTCCCCGACCGAAGTCTCTGATACTGATACCTCCGGCAATGCCATCCGCTGGAGTACGGTCGGACTCGGTAAGGTCTGCTTCAGCCATTCCTATACCTACTTCAAGCACGCCCTTTGCTGCCCTCCAATCTCCTGTAGCGGCCAGCAGTAGGCCTAACAGATGCCAATGCCTTACTTCGTTTGGATCAGCCTCTACAGCTGAACGTGCATGCTCGATAGCGCTTTCCATGTCTCTGCGAGGTCCAGGACGAGAGAGGGCCAGAGCAAGATGATGGTGTGTAGACGCTGTTGGAAAGGTGTCCACGGCAGTTACAAAGAATTCAAGAGACTTCGCAAGTTGAGTAGTTCGTGTCCGAGGGTTCTGCTCTGATCACCACAAGGAGCTGGTTAGCACAATGTGAAGAGCCGAATGATCAATCGAGCTAACGCACCCGTATATGCCATCACTGAGTGCCAGATACCTTCGGCCAATTGGACACTCGCTAGCAGTTCCTTGTCGTTCTCATCTAAACGTGTCTTGGCTTTTTCTAGAACCGTGCCTGCTTCTTTACTCAGTTCTACCGCTCTGCCATACTCTATTTCCTGCAGCGCCACTCGACACAACAATCGAGACCCTTGCACGAGTGTTTGTACCCACTGTCCATCCGAATCCATTTCGACGCCTGCCTCTATCTCGGAACCGGAGTTCGACTCGGAGGCAGCCTCGCGGGCTTTGCTCACGACTTGTATGTACAAGCGCAGCGTGCGTTTGGCTAGTTCAGGGTCTCCTGATACAGCAAGCAACCGCGTCATGTGTCGATAGATGCGGAAAGAGTTGAACGTGAGACGTGTCGCCCACCACAGACACTGTATTACACACATTTTTTAACATTGTCTTATTATGTGCGAATACTCGAGAAATACTGACATCGATGACCCATCCTGCGTATTCTCCCACGGCGCCATCGGCCTCCCAGACAGCAACGCAGAGATCCACGAAATCTTCCACGCGAATGTTGCGCTCGCCTGCCCGCGGGAAGTGGGTGCATACGCTCAGCAAGGCACGGAATTCTTGGAGCACCGATCGCGCTGCGCTGATCCATCTAGGCGCTTTGGCTTTCAATACGTCCGGAGGTAGCTGTTGTGCGCGAATAACGAAGGCCCGCAAATGCAGTGTCGCAATAGTCGAGCGATATTCAGGCCGAAACGTCGCCGGCCAGTGGACGCTACTAGAGCGATAGAGGTCGAAAAAGGTCCAGATTGAGTCAGAATTGCTTTCGTCTTGGACAACATTGCTCGTGTGTGCGGCGAGAATGATTGCACGGCGAAGTAGCCGTTCAATCCACCTCCAGAGTTCACGGTATCTCGTGAAGGAACCAGATGGAGAACGGGATTCGGACACGTTTTGTGCGGAAGTGGTGGTCAGCGAACCTTGGACCTCTGCAGCGATTATATCCATCAATGGTATCGCTTCTCGATACGCAGCTAAGGCCTCCTGAGGATTGTTCGGCGACATTCGTTCGCGGGACATGCCTTCGAAATAAGCAATCAAGAGACAGTAACATTCGGAATAAACCCATGCGTACCCTTCAGACATATACTACGCACGCATTCTATCATTGCCCATGCTCTCCCGTCAGTAACGTCTGATTCGACGGTTGTTGCAGTAGAAGCCAGGCTGCCTGTCCAAGACGAAGAAGAACTGTTAGCGCCACCGACTGGCACTTGAAGTTTCAGAGGATCCGAACACATCGTTCCATATGCCGCGATACGACGTTGCACATTGGCAGGGTCTTTAACTCCCTCCAGTAATTCGAGGCATTCAGAAGGGCGGCCGAGAGCGTAAGCATAGTATGCCAGCGCCAATATCACAGGCTTTACTCCTTCACAATCAGACAGACATGGGTATAGATATTTGATACGTGACTCACGTCTGATTTATTCGACCTTAGTCCCTGAAGAACAGCATAGCCTGCAGAACCCTCTTCGATGCGCTCTTCCAGCAGCACACATTCGTCTCCTAGGGATAGATCGTTCGGCTGTCTTCCGTCGTCGTCGTCCATATTGTGATCTTTGGAATTTGCGGTAAGGAGCAATGATAGAGCTTGCGTCTGGGAGACTAATTCTGCCACGTCTGAGAACCCAACACAATGCTTGTTGAATTTCCTCAGCAATTCCGACCAAGATAGAGGAGAGCCATTTGGAGCTTTGCCAGGAAATGAGGCGTCCCAGCTACCAGCTGTTAAGGTCACTCGCAATTGCGTCCAATAATGCTTGTCCTTCGTGTGAGACATCGGGAAAAGCAGCCAGAGGGCTGAGCAACGACGAGTACGAGAAAATCAAGCAGTTTAGCAAGACGTCTGTAGGTACGAAAAGAGTGCTGGAATATCCGACTTCAAGCAGTAAAGTCAGTGGTCGTCGTCGTGGTTTGGAATTAGCCCATGTCGCGCTTGCAATTTCGATGGAAATGAGTCCGGGGAGGACGGCGCAGTTATCAGTCAACTCAATGGATCCGGGCCGTTGCGTAATGTCGCGGCACGGAGCCGCCGGCACATTTACACTTTATTCGATATCGAGAATGCGTACGCCTCGGTGCTACGTACATACCACATGGATCACTGAGCAGAATACGTGCTCTAGTTACAAGCCTACTAGTACACAGCACCAATCTCGTGGCTGAAGCGTTATCGGTTCCTGAACTCGATCGTAGCGGCTGGTAAACTTGGTCTAAATCCCTCTTGTGATGGAAGTTGCCATCTGCTCCTATGACTTTATTGTCTTCTTGTCGTTGTCGTAAGTGAAGTGTTTTCAACGCTCTGTGGGGAGACAGGCCTTGAGGTCTACAATATCTTCCAAAGGTGGATGCTGCCCTCATGCTTCAGCTCTATTGAACGGTAATATTTCCTCTCACGTCAATGTCCACTTACTCACGCGTAGGCAATTCTTTGCAGCAATGCTTTCATCCAGTGGCGCGCTCTGAACATGATGACGGCCATCCATTTGGGAGTGGCGGCCACAGCATGCGTAATATGGGTATAAAAACCACTCAGCGGGGCAACGCCACTTCAACCGACTCGCCATCCATCTTCCACCATACCGTTACACAATGACCACCCCATTCCCGCCACCATTGAAAGTCCTTGACCCACTATATATCCCCAAAGATGCCAGTCTCGAAGATGCTGTGATCCTTTTGCAGCGCAAAGTTGACCAGGCCACCCGTCTGGTGCATAGTTTCGTGCAGTATCAAGAATCACTCATGGGATGTATCGCCCGCCTGCAAGAAAAACATGAGGAGGAGCGACGAGGGTATTTTAGCACCTGGTCAAGTCGGTAGGTAATCCTATATTCCGAGGTGTCTAGCGACACACTTCTATCAACTAATACTACTATCTCTCCTTGTACAGGCAACTCTTGGAACGCGTCCAACGAGATGCGGCGAGAATCAACGTGGATGAGGACGACGACCAACCCGCTCTAGGGGACCGTCGCAAACTTGAGGTTTATCATGCCCTCACGCCCTTCATAACGTCTGGTTCTGCTGTTCCTTCGCCATTCTTGTCTCAGACTTCAGAAGTTCCTAGTGATTTGGATGTCTCCTGTCCAACTCTGTCGCTGAAGGTCGAGAAGGCCACTACAACACTGGGTGAATTGCTGGAGTTCATCAATAACCCTCCACGTACGACGCTCTCCAGCGACTTTGACGATATCTGCCCGGATCCATCTCAGTATGGTTGTTTCAAGACCCTAGCTGCGAATTGCTACATCATACGTCGATGGGAGAACATGTCTAGTAAGGATGAGCCATTGCTAGCCATCCACGGCGATATCAACGCGGAAGCTGAAGTTGATGGTGTAATCGACACGACCGGGTAAGTGACCGTCTTCACCGACTCTTCCATCTTACTGATTTTTGTACATGTACCAGATCAATGACCACAGGGACCTCTCGGGAGTCTATACCCGCGTCTGTCGAACCTCTAGCTAACAAACTTCCTATGCCTTCCCCGTCCTTATCACGATCAATATCACCGAAGGCCCCTGGGCCTCAAGCCGAAAATGCTCCTACAGATCCTGGTCTTGTCGACATGAATCGAGCGAGCGAGCCTGTGCCGAGACGTGACTTGAATACCCCTCGTCAGGCCTACACGTTCTCTCTATCAGTTTCTCTACCTGCTGCAAAGACCCTCGAAGACCTCACTCGCGAAGATGCTATCAACATCTTGCAAGCCCTGCCCTTGAATGTATCATTCTGCACTGAACACATTTCCGATGACTCTGGGCAAACCAAGGATACAGGCGCGGCGACACGATCTAAAACAGCTCTGGAGCTCGATGGTCGACGCGTTCTACTCGGCAAGGACCGCGAGACAGGCCGGTGGTCGGTCCACAAGGCTGCGCAAAGGCGTTCACCAAGTCCCGACATCCTGGCGTCGGCTTCTCCGACGGGCTTCTCCGAGCCATCTCAGAAGGCGGCTTCCCCGGCCGGGTTTGGTAAACGCATCCTTCTCCTCCCGGAATCAGCACTGCAGCCTCCATCACCATATGACTTCGGTGAGTCGTCGAATCAAGGGAGGATTTACGGGAGGGGTGGCCCATACCTCCCGCAGTTCGAAGGGCCATTGTGGCCGTGTTCCCAAGAGAGCGTGAAATCACAGCACGACGCACCGCCCGCTGCGCTGGCGCCAGCCGGAGACGCCAACCCCGATGCTGCAGAAACAACGACGACCAGCTTGTCAGCGAAAGCTGATCAGGCAGAAGACGAGGCCACAACTCCCACTCGAGCCATCGCCGGCGCGGATGCAGAAGTGGACCATGCGAAGGACGAGGCGCCAACCCCCACCCCAGCCAACAAGTTGCAGAAGGCTAAGAAGTCCAGGCGTGCTCCTGCAAAGGTGGAACCCGCCGATGCCCCCGCGCAACTGGACAATGCAGCTGGCCCAAGTGGAGCTCCGAATCCAGTGCGCCGCTCGACAAGGGCAGCGGCTCGAGCTCTCAAGTCTCCCGTCACCCCTGCTGCCGAAGAAGCTGGTCCCGCGACTCCTGCTCGCGATGTTAGGAAGCGAAACAGACAGGCGGATACTGATACTGCAACTCCTACTCGCGACGAAGCTGCTCGGTCGAGCAAGCGGAGACGTGTCGGTAGGAAGTGATCAACTTGAACGGTCGGGGCCTTGTTTTCTTTATCGGCTTGCTGTTCAGAATGGCTTCAATTATTTTTATATCTTGTTTGTTCGTGATAGCATAATGAAATCATTTAATTGCAAAGACTCCACCGGTATATACGCGCGACTCTCTAGTGTTTTTGTTTTCGGCGAGAGTACGTCGGGCGCGCTCGCAGGCTGGGTTCACGCTGGGTTCACGTGCAGCGTGACGGTGTGTGACCCGACGTGCCCTAACTTCGTCTCATCTTCCCTCTCTATCTTGACGATGCATGTCTTCCATCCTTGACCTGGTGGTCCTTCGGTATGTCTGGGATCTATACTAACCACGCGCAACATCACAGTTCGTAGCTTGGCAAGGAGACTACCCAAATTACACCATCGAAAACATATTGCCTGGACATTCTATGTTTGTATGTCGGAAAAAGACTAATGAAGTAGCCCCGCAATACACGATATCAAAGAGGCGGAACCCCTCCATTCCGAAGAAAGCATGTGTTATGACGACTTGACCTCCTTGATTCACGCTGAGCGCGAACATGTTACTCTCATCATCGCGGTGGCGATATCGCAATCGGGACATGTCACCGTTCTCCTCAGCGTGCAAAGGGTGGTGTTCTGCGCTTTGTAGAAGCTGACATGGTACGCATTTTCTCTGAATTTATTTTGCGAGTCTCAAAGTCCGAGTCCACTGACGACTGGTCCGTGTTATAGGGATTTGGTTGACTGCGCGGTACTGAAAGACCGGACTCTTCGGCTCCTCGTTACGACTAGCAGCGACGTTACTGGCGCCGCGCTGGCCTCTAAGCACTGAAGTGGTGCTCGCAGTACTGAAGCGCTATATCCTCTAAGCGATTCGACCTTCCGTTCGAGATCTCGGAATTAGAAGCAGCCAGGACGCCCATGCATAGTCCCGGGATCCCGCTGCAACACCACATACAGAATCCAGATTCCCGAAGACGGACGCACAGCCTGGCACGAGGCCAACCACGCGACCTCTTCCGGTATGCTGACTGCTTCATTACCTTTCACTTGTCGTGCCCTTCCCGCGAGACAGCTTGCCAAGTTGCTACCACACTCTGCCACACGACCTCTTGAGCATCGTTTCCACTAAACATGTGAGCTTAAGTGCGATTTCATGCACACAATGACCTTTGGCTCTATTCGTCGCGCGAGATGTCTTGACTCATGTGTGTTAGCCCGCCGGCGGCGGCATCGCTAACAGGTCTTAACGATCAAGTCTTCCATCGTTGCAAAATATTAACAAATAAGCATGAGACTCCGTTGGATCTCGGCATGAGTTATCAGGTGTGTTTAATTTGGGGCTTGGCGGATATAGGTTAATTTGGTTCCGCTTTTCTAGCCCCCTCGCATCCTCTCGCATGTAGGAAGGAAAGCCATCAGAGCCATTGCTCGCAACCCAGCCGCTACGAGAAATAGCCATCTGTATGAGCTACATCACCCCCATCGTATGTCACGACTTCAAATGAATGATACCAATACACCGCCTGGATGATTGATGGATACTGGTCAGGTCATTGGCCCCTTGGCACGACGGACTCACCGGAAATGCCAGTGCTATAGGATTCGTCTGTGCTCCGTTCTTCCAACGGATGCGGCCCTCGTTCCCCGTCCTGCAGTGTAAGCAGACCTCATGTACACTCGGGTAGATGAACGCTTACATCCGTATGTGCCGTCCAGCGTTCGACGAGCTCGCCAGTAATGTCAGTAGGTCACGAACATTTGAATTTCTACTGGGGACAATTGATATTTTTGATCCAGTCAAGTATAAAAGGCTGACCTCCATGTTAGCCCAGACACCAGACTTTCGCGGCTCTAGCAACTGCTCACACAGATCTTTCTTGCAAACTCTACCTACCCATCCTCACTATACCTCGAACGATGTTCGCTTATACCTGGGTCGCCGTCTTGCCTTTCCTCGTGCATGGTGTGACAGCTATCTGCGGCGGTTACACCTATGGCATAGGCAACCAAATCGGTTTGGGTAACGGAATTAGCCGCTGTTCGTTCATTCTTGTCACTGTCAATCATTGGGATAGTTTTGGTTGCTGACATATAAGCCGTCACAGGGGACGTGTACGACGGCAGCTGCAATGTCGTCGACTCGTTGACCACCAATGAAAACCCCTGCACTCAAGGAATCTTTGAGTGCTCTCCGTCTCCCATCTACTTTGATGGCTATGTCAATACCTTCTCGGGCAGACAGTAAGGATACCTTCTTCCTCCATGCATTTGCGAGGCTGATGTTGTCGGACCTTCGCAGCTACACCTGTGATCGTGATCCGCACTCGGAGTCTTGCGGCAGCAACTCCATCTCTGTCTGCGTGCGTGGCAAATATACACCTGGTTCTCCGTGAAATGCTGACGTCCTGTCTCTAGTGCTACTAAGAGCGAGGTCGGCCCTAACCGATCTTTGGATGTTAGGCCTAGTATCATTGACTCAATTGTAGTCTTGATGAGAATGTATGCGTGACATGTGTATAGCAACGAAAATGAAGGCTATGGATATATTGGCTGCTGCTTCATACTTTCGTACACTGCCCGGCTCCCGTGACGGTTTGTCTTCCGTTGATGTTCTCTTGAAGGACTCAGTGGACCTCCGTTGTACAAACGCTGTATCGTCTATTCGGCTGAACACCTAGTCACTGTTTGCGAACTTTCTTTGCTCCGGGGCATTGCCTCGTCCACCGCAGCCTCGATTTTCAGTGTCACTATAATCGACCGTGGATGCTCATTGTGTTCAGCAACCGCCTTCCAATACATGAAAAACACGTGAAATAGATATGAGTTCATTGCAAATAACTTCGAGCCAAAGTACGGCACTTTGACATGGATATCGCCCATTGTAGGGTGGGGTCTGGCAACAGCACCTCTTAAATCCTAGTACGCCAATTCTTATCGCGCTCTNAGGGTGGGGTCTGGCAACAGCACCTCTTAAATCCTAGTACGCCAATTCTTATCGCGCTCTCCGGATCGCAAGGTTCACATCCACTGGTGCCCGTCGCACCTTGGTGTCGACCCGAACGAATTTGTCGATGAACGAGCCAAGGAAGCAACACGTATGGATCAACCCGACGTGTTGTCGTCCTCTGCCGCGCGATCGCGCATTGTCGAGCGCATGCACAAAGCCTGGCGACGTTTGGCGGAGCATGTGCAATACCGAGGCCACCACCTTTTGGTGCCGGAGGTATACCGGACCAAACTCTCCCACATAGCTAGCAGCAACCCATTTCTCAAGAAAGCGGGTCACGATTCGCGCCTGTTCGCACGTTTTGTTCGTTTCCTCACCGGACACGCTCCTATTGGCG
>JAAIFI010000497.1:0-15963 GCA_011032875.1 Phlebia tremellosa | reverse complement strand
ATTTTTCGTCGGCTTCGGGAGCTACAGCCATCACCGGACGTGTTGCTCATTGTAGAAACAAACAAGGCCAAACAATGACCGCTAAAGCGCTCGGGTTGCTCTTTGGACCAGATGTGATTCGATCGATACCTCGCTCTTGCTCAAGAGCACTTACTGGACGACTAGCAGCATTATCGAATCTTCCTTCTCATTCCAGGAGGGCATTATATTTTCTAGCTCCTTTCAGTAAGGATGGTTACTGAGACTCAGACTCAAATTCACCATCTGGCAGCAAAGATCATGGTAAGTTTCCTCCAGAAGTCTAGACCAAATTTGCATATTGAGGCGCGAGCAACCGTTGGTGTGCGGTGGTCTGACCGTTCTCGTGATACGGCGAGTCGATACTCGAATGCAGCNGCGCGAGCAACCGTTGGTGTGCGGTGGTCTGACCGTTCTCGTGATACGGCGAGTCGATACTCGAATGCAGCCGAGACGGTGCTCGAGCGACTGCGCCGTTGTGGATCACTTGCCGTGTTTGGCTAAAAATGTCGGGGCTGCCCGGACGTATTTTGAACATATAAGCCTGGGCTGACAGCAGTCGACCCTCTTCACTCTTTCATGCAGACTGGTCACAGCTAGTAAGTCCCTATGCTCTACTCCTGTTGTCTCGTTTTGAGATTCGAGCTGAGAGTGATACTGACGCCACTCATTGACCTTATTTGTAGAGATGTGACGAGTTCTCCGACACTTACCACAACTTTTGGCGCCTGATTAGCTGGCTTTTCTGCTGTTTTCTGCTAAGTGAGTATTGTCTCCCCTGGCATTACCAGCGTGATATTGACTTCTCGCCCCAAAGAGGACACATTGTTGGAATCTGTCGGAGTTCAGACTGTCGGACGTTAAGTCGAGTTAGGTATAAGCCATGACAATGTAATTTACAGCTACTTTCATAACGATGGGCCCTTGTCGAAGAAATTACGTATATTGAAATATTGGCGGAGATGAGGAATTTGACAGCGCCGAGCTCAGATTGGTGGCAGGAAGGGTGGATTAGGGCTCCGAAGCGTGATGAGCGCTCGGCACAACGCCGGATGTGTCTTCAGATTTGATATTTCTGGGTCCTGACTGTGTGAGTTCTTTTTCGGTAAGGGCCTATCGTTATGAAAGTAGCTGTAATATAGTGCTATACCAATTTATCATTTGTTACATACAACGAGTGCGAGTAATCACGACGGATGTCAGAATACGAACGAGCGTTGGCTAGCGAGATTATGGTCTATTAGTGTACCCAATTTGTACTCATTTTATACTCATTTTGTATAATTTGTGTCTATCCGCCTCTATTCGCGGCGCGATTAGCAGACCGTCAATTTAATTTCCTCTAATCGATTATATCTCGATTATTCAAAAATAGTACAATTTTAGAGCTTTTTAAAATATCTCGGTTTTCCTGATGTATCATCTACCGCTCCCTAGGGGTGCTCAATTTTGATTCCCACCCACCATTCCCACTCGTTTTCCCCACTCGCCAAATAGTAGAGGCGTCGAGGAATGGATTTACCGCGCGATGAGAGTCGTTAACATGTGCCCACTTTCTTAGACTTAAACCTATTGATTTGGAACTCCGCTTTCGCATGTGGCATGAAGGCGCCCGTTGTCAATGTTGGAATGTGTCCGCGTCGACTGAAATTGGTCCTGAAACTCACCGTTCTGCTATGTTTTAGCGGAAGCGCAACCGACACACACTGTTCCCTGTGAAAAGACGGGCAACGGGCATCGAACGGTGGATAACGATGGGTTACACACACGATTTAGTTGTCCAAATTAAAAGTCCGCTACATGTACTAAACTAGGGTCAACGTTCCTCTCATCGCGCGGTAAATCCATTCCTCGACGCCTCTACTATTTGACGAGTGGGGAAAACGAGTGGGAATGGTGGGTGGGAATCAAAATTGAGCACCCCTCCTGCCAGTAAATCAAGACGAACACAACAAGATCTGATACCTATGTATTGAGCTAGAGTGCATCGTATCTCACCGAGCAAAGTCCGCTCGTGTCATGGGTTTGTATGGATACGTTCTATCTTCGTCCTCTGTACTCGATTGGTTACGGTTTTCCTTCAGCATGACAGCGAATGGTAACAAGCTTCTGTTATCACTGACACCCGGGCTGTCTTAGGAGACCGGCTCTGCACAAAGTGGAGAAGATATCACCACTTGCACCACATCTGTGATACATACCAATACAGCAGAATCCAACTCGGGTGCGTTTTACAGGCGAATTCTCATTGAAGCTGACATCCATGGATCATGTTTCCGTACTTCTAGACTCGGAGGAAAAAACACAACACAAGGAGTCTGGTTTGTTGACTTCAGTGTGATATGCAAGGATCATCACACTGCCTGTTCCGGCCTTCAAGGTGCTGCTGTTAACATGCCTACTTCAGCATATCGTCTTATCTGAAAGGTATATAAGCAACATTGACCTGTTTCATTTCATCCATTTTCTGTTTCAATTATCCTGACACTGAACAACCACCTACTAGTCATCCTCAACCTCCTTCCTCATGGCTTTGACTCTGGAATCCGAAACTTCCGTCCAACCTATCGAGCACGCTCAGAGGAATTATCAAGCATACCCTGGGGCGCAATATGTGTTGCCTTCTGATACACAGGAGAGAGATAGGTGCGGTCAATATATACTCACTGGTCACAGAATGCGTGTTGAGAAATTTTATGCGGACTTGCACTGCAGCACGACGTGCTAAAGCGTGCTTTTGAGAATCGGTGTATCCTCCCTCCCCTGAGCTTGACTCCCCACGACAAAGTATTAGACAGCGGATCAGGTTCCGGTGAGCTACATCTGTCCATGATACGACTGTTGCACATGGTCCTAATACTTTATAGGTTCCTGGCTCTTGGATGTTATTGATGAAATTCCGCCATCCGTCGTCCTTCATGGCGTCGACATCGAGTCGCGCCTCTTCCCCATCAGTGACGAACGTATAGTCTCCAGAGGCAACGTGGTGTTTTCAACTGGTACTATCACAAGTCTTCCGGAGGATTGGTCCAACACCTTTGCACTCGTCCATCAACGCCTCCTCGTTGCGGCGCTCCAGCTTTCAGAGTGGAAGGTGGCATTCTCTGAGATGTACCGAGTTCTGGCTCCAGGTGGGTGGGTGCAGCTCGGCGAAGTTGGGCCATGGAAAGCTGGGCCGACAACAGACAAGCATACCTCCCTCGTGTGGTCGCTATTCAGAGCCAAGGGTCTCATATCGGACATTGCCAAGTATATCCCTGATATGCTCCGCGCCGCCGGCTTCATCGCGGTCCACGAGGAGGAGCGCGTCATCCCCCTTGGGAAATGGGCGGGGAAGGAAGGCGAGGAGGCTCGCGACAATTTCATGGATGTTTTCCGTGGTAAGAAAACCCCGATTCTGAAAGCAGGAGGGTTGGGCTTTGTGAAGAGCGAAGGAGAATTCGACGCCCTCTTGGATGCCGTGGAGCAGGAATGGGATGACACTCCTGGGGCAGAGATACGGTTCTCCATTATCTACGGCTTGAAAGCGTCCGCTTCTGCCCCGTGATTCAATTCCCTATGTTTTCTACTATCCTTGTGTAGTTGTAGTTTCCGCGATCTGTTTCTCTGAGACGTCTGTCAATGCATGAACAATCCTTCTCCGGTGTGTCCGAACAGTTTGAGCATATGTTAGTCGTAGTGCCATAGTCTAAATGCACCAAATCGATAAACTGCCGCGCAAAGATACGGATAAAAACATGTCATGTATCGGATATCATGATGGAGGCACCGATGTAGACTCTAGCTATCGTTAGGAACCCACTCTGTGACGTTTGAACGCACTTTCGACATCTACAGCGCTGTATTCGAGTGTGATACCTGTGGAACCATAACACTGACTGATCCTCTTCGCAAACAACTCAGTTATCCTGAGCAACTCCTCCTCACAGGCCTTCCAAACTCCCACCATCACAGTGCCAGGCGCAATCCCGGTACTGGTGCTTACCGCCTCAGACGTTGTTTTCTCAGACGCCTCCGTGAAGTGTTTCTCCACACGCTTAAACAGTGCATCGACATGTTTCCGGACGTCCTTGGAATCATATTCTTTGACAACCTTCTTGAGAGAGGATTTCGAGTAGCTACTGTTGGAGGAGACTTCAGATGGGGCGGTGGTCTTGAGAAGACGTTCGATTCCTTCAAAGTATTCCTAGATGGCACGGCTTGTCAGTAGGACAGACATTCTCAACAAGAAGCAACACGCACGATGATCTTCGAAAACGGCCGACGAAGAACAAGCTTCACATATGCGTTCAGATTCTCGTCATATATGGCCTGTGCTTTTTGGAGGAAAGAAGCGACAGATCCGATGTTAAGTAAGGACATTTCAGCCACAAAATGATGCATGTTTTCTACGTAGAGGGTGATCAGCTTCGGCCATCATTTCGCTCGAGAGCTCACTCACCAATCAAAATGACATGGTAGTTCAACTGTCCCTTATCCTCTCCTTCCCCATCCATCTTCGCCATCTGCTTGAGGGCTGCGAACATAGCTTGCACGATCTTATCATATGAACCGTCCACAATTTGCCTGATCTCGAAAGTATCGGCCCCGATGAGTTGATTCTCGACACGGCCAACATATGTCGGGAAGTATTTGATGAATGGCGCCACACCATTGCGTTTCTTGCTGGTCAGCTTCATGTCTTCCACCGATTTGATGTGCTCGGTCTTCCAACCAAAGACATTGTCAAGAGACAGAATAGAAACGAGACAGAAGCGTTACACACTACACGGCGATCAAACAGACCCTTCAGCCGAACATGTTGCTTCTCGAGGAGGCCGAGGAAGAAGGCATTACCCCTCTCTTCTGCATCTGTCAGAAACTTTTCAAGACAGACAATCATGCCAATGATGTGTCTGCGACTGCAATTAACGAAGATCCTCGAACTTCAATGCGTAGCACGTACAGATGATCTTTGGAAAGGGCGGCGTCCAACCAAGCCTTCAACTCTAATGGGAGAAACCCAAATATCAAGTCCATTGCTCCTCGTACCAATTTGAGGGTCGCGCTGCTCAAGCCCGCCGAGCGTTGCGCCTGGCGCCGGAAGTAGTTTTCCAAACCCATATAGTCGGCGAAAGTCAGCGCGACATCACTAATCTGCAAGAAGTCCGCAATGAAATCCTCTTCGCTGTAAACCATCGGTGCAATCCGTTCGAGCACGAGAGCAAAAGCCTGCAATATCATCTCAGTTTTCCGAAGTAAAGAATCGATTGAATCGTCGCTTACGTCAGATGCCCGCATGTCGCCGTCACTCTGTTCCTTTCTTTCTTTCCGTCCTTCGAGAGGGGACCGAACAATTGTCCCCGCACGTCGGACACCGGCAGCCGCCCTCCCCGTCGTTCCTGTAGGTGTTGCTCCGCCAAATCCTGGACCACCTCTTGATGAACAAGTACAAGCGGAAGACGCATAAAACTTACCATCGTTGTCATCGTCGACGCCCTTTTTGATGAGACCGCTACACGCAGCCAGGAATGCCCTGATCTGAGTACCGTGCAAATTGCTTGCCGCAGAGAAATATGCCTGGCCCAGATAATCAATGCTGCATTTCCATGGGAAAGAGGAACTTTGGACATACCGCACACAGCTTTCCGTATATGCCCTCGTCCATCTCTTTCAAGTACAGCATGAGGCCACTGTATCGCCCTAGATAGTTTTCCAAGGGCTTGTGGTCCAGAATTGAGGGTTTCCCTCGAACCGGCTTGACGATCCCGTTGGAGTCGCCGAGCAACATCTTCGACTGCATACATAGATGTAGTCAGTACGAAAGCTTCTCCATGGTCGCTCAATGACGCACCTGCGCTGTACACATAATAGATAGGAAGTCATATAACCGCTTGCAGAACTGCGCATTATAAGTCCGGTATTCATCCAGTCGTTCCATAGTGGCAGCCATGTCTGCTCGGTGGTTAGGAGAGGAAACAGCAAGCGACGCTCTAATGATGCTTACCGCGATCCCGTCCTGCTTGCAGAGCCTTGTACAATTGTGTAGCGGCAGCCTCGAGTCTCTCGATCCCTTTCTCTAAAGACTCTTGTGTGAGAGTGAGCAGCGCATCCCGATCAACTTGGACAGTTTGCTATACGGAAATGTGTCAGTGATGATCGCGACTATGGAAGAAATGAGCATACCAGTAACTCCTCCAGTTCGCTCAATAGTGCACGTTGATTCTGAGTCTGCACTTGAAGACCTCGATCCTGCGACTGTATGAAGGTAATGTCGTCGCTGACAGCCTGATGCCAATCATTAGTAATACATCTCCTCTCCAGATGATATTAGCCTCACATTGAGATGTATCTTATACGAAGATATGATACTATCCATCCCATCCAGCTCACTAATGGCATCCTCCAGATACTTGAGGACGATGTTCACCCTGTCGTCTGATTCGAGGAAAGAGTGTATATTTGCCTAATGTTCAAGACCATATAAGCTGAGTGAAAAGAACTATGCGATAATATTACCTTCTCGAGAGCCATCAATTCGTCCAATAATCTCGCTTCAAGTTGATCTGTTGTACCTCGGCCACCTCCGAGAAGATCGCCGCTAGCCCACTCGTATCCCTCCAACATCTCTTCTACGCTGTTCAACATGGCTTGCGCAGTTTCCTCGCCCACTTCTGTCCCTTCACCTTCACCGTCTTCTTTTTCGTCTTGAAGCGCAACATCGCCAGAAAGAAGGCGGTCCAAGGTTGCTTGGTTTGCTGGATCAAAAAACGAAACGCGCGC
Organism: Phlebia tremellosa; assembly: GCA_011032875.1. Lineage (NCBI taxonomy): Eukaryota > Fungi > Basidiomycota > Agaricomycetes > Polyporales > Meruliaceae > Phlebia > Phlebia tremellosa. Next base: position 9,183 of record JAAIFI010000497.1, on the reverse strand, counting down.
GTTTGGTTCTCGACGCGGCTGAGCAGTCGAAGGAGCTTCGCTTGTACCCGCGCTGTATTTCCGCGAGCGAACCGAGGGCGAGGGCGAGAGATTTCGTGGACGAGGGGTTTCCGGACTATTTGGATAGGCAGATACAGGGGATGGCACACCCAGCGACGAAGAGAACGATGAAGATGCTGCAAATGGCACTTCCAAGGAGCTCGAGATCGCAGAGGATGCACCATTGAGGCGACGACTGCTTTGCGGTGTCTGTGTTATGGATATCGCAGATGAAGGAGTAGGTGTAATCGGAGGTGGGTTTGAGGAGGCGGAAGAAGGGAAAGCAGGTCGACCGGGACTACTAGGAAGCGCGATCGACGGTATTTGGGAGGACGAGTTTGTTGCGGACGACGAGCGCATAGTGGATGAAGCGTTTGATGGTCTACGACCCATTCGCGGCCGCAGGGCGCTTGGGGGTGGTGGCTGATATTGAGACGATGAGGTCCCTGGGCGACTACGCGATGAAGAGATGGCGGAACTGTCTTGGGGCGCGGTAGCTGTGTAAACGGACGACATATCTGGGGACTCAGATCGTATGTCGATGGGCGAAGGAGCTCTGCGAGGACGCGATGCAGCACGAGGCGCGGTAGAAGGAACTGGAGAGGCGGAACGAGCGTCACTGACACGGCTATTAGGGTATGGGCGTCGTGGTGTTGGTGTGGCGGGAAGCAGAGGGACCCCTTTGGGAGGAGTAGGTGCGCGTTCCATGCGCATAAAAGTAGACTGTTGTGGTGCTTGTCTGATGCCTTTAGACACATATGGTCGTCAGCTGCGGTAGTCAGATGTGAACATATACACGTACTTGACGCGCCCGGGTCTCTGAACCCAACAATCTGTAAGGGAGCACCACCAGTGATGGCACGGAAGAGTTCAATAGTCGCGCCGACAAAGGCTGCTTGATCTTGTTCATTCTCAGTCTGCCACCTATAAGTTCGTGCAAGGGTTATGTTGAACGCCAGAGCCTAAATACGAGCAATGTCAAATGGCTCCTGACGACAGACATACGAGGACATACGTTTACGACTTCAATGCCTCTGAGCTCTTGGAGCCTCCACGTCTTTCCTACCGAAAATGTGCCGTTGGAGTTGAGTTTGGATTTGTGGATGAAACCACTACCATCACTGGCCCCTGCGTGAGGCGGAGCGTAGCAGAATTTAGCTATGCTCTCTGTTAAAGTCTGAGAGGGTAGGTAAACATACTGGCTATGATTATGTATCGTGGCTTCTTTCCTCCCTCTTCTGCAGGAACATCTTCCCATATCTTGACGTGCGAGACGTAGGACTCCTGATGACCAGCAGCATTGAGTTTCGAGAAGACGGAAGATATAAGTCTCTGTCGAACGGAGTCGTGGTCCGCCATGAGTGAGGTGTTCAGATGTGCTCAGATTATGTAAATTCGTGCAATTCTTTGTGGTAGATGTGCTGGGGTGAATGGCAGGACTGTACCAGACAGTAGTAACTACTTGCAACTACCGCGACAATGACTGTGTGAGACGACCAGGAGAGTAACATGAAGCGCCCAAAACGCGGGATCCGCTCTTACTACCACCACGTCCAGCGGTGCTCGGAGCAACCGCGCGCACACACTCAAACACGGCCTTGATCGTCTTGTTTCGTTAAAATGAGCCAATTGCCACGGTTCCGGTCTGTGGTCAACCGTGTCCATCTTCTCAACTTGTCTCCCGCATCCAAATCTCGGCATACGGTCAGTGCCTGCTATTCTCCGGGTTCGGTCGGTCGTTCAACATCAACCTTTATCTACAGCAAAAACGTCTCGGTCGTGGACAAGGGTCTGGTCGCGGTGGGACGTCTACTCGTGGTCACAAGGGCCAGAAGTCTAGGTCAGGAAACGGGAAGCCAAAGGCTGGCTTCGAGGGTGGTCAGACACCTATAACTCGATTGTTTCCGAAGAAGGGATTCGTCAATGCGTACGTAGTTGTCCATTTCTCCTCGATATTTGCTCAACATCTTTGCAGGAATGCCAAGTTATATGCTCCGGTCAACTTGGATAGAATTCAACATTGGATTGATCAAGGTCGCTTGCAATCCTCGCCGGACAAGCCAATCACTGCTCGTGAGCTCTTAATGAGTGGGTGTATACACGACGTACACGATGGCATTAAATTACTGGGAGACGTCAGTAGCGCTTGTTATCATATGCTGGAATACTCAACCTCAGTCGGGTGTGTTAGGGAGCGCAATTTTTGAAAACACCAGTACATATCTTACCCTCAAAAGCATCTAAATCTGCGATAAAAGCCGTGGAGAAACTCGGTGGTACCGTATTCTGCAAGTTTTACAACCCTCTTGCCCTTCGGGATTGTGTCAAAGGCCAGACTGACCGTACCGAGGCTGCTCCAACGAAGCGTAATGATATCTGTGAGTCTGAAGTTGGCTTTTGATACCTGCCTCTGCTTATCGATGGGGAAAGTATGGTACACCGAGTGGAAGAACAGGGGATATCTCTCTCCAGAAGCACTTGGCAAGATGCCGATCGTGGAAGAGCGCTGGAAGGAGCTCTCCAAACAACTTCGGGTTTACAAGACACAGTCTTTTGACAAACAGAAGAAGTAGTCTTCTTGTCATTCAACTCGTTCTCAATGGTGCACAGCTCGCGTCTGCCATAATTGAGTTATTCTTATCAGGATTGGTCTTCTACGACGGCGTGAAAGTTTACCGCCAATAATATCCACCGATCGGGTTTCCAAGCGTATGATTGTACCCTTGTCGATCTCATTCTCACTATTCTCATAGTTGAAAGTCATCGGGGCCGTTGAGTAGCTATCCTGAGGAGTGGTTGACAATATTAGTGATAGTAAGGTCAACAAACTTTAAGTAAAGAGCATCTGATCACAGCGTGTGAATCGAGGTGTATGAAGGTGCACACGCTTCAACAGAAATGCTGCTTGGCTAGGTCAGAGAGGCGGGATATTTGCGCGTGTAATGATCGAAGGGCGGGCTCCTGCCTATCCCGGCTCTTCGTTTCGGCTCTCCTACCAACAAGTGCCATTCAAGAATGCTGCAAAGGACTCGAATCGAACGGTCTTCTCAAAACCCCCGCCACATCTGAAGTCCCTGACAACAACAGTCACTCGGAATTCGCTCTCAAGAAGGTTGTCAGAGTATATTACTCCAAGGACGTTCGGAAGTACGCCGATGCGCTGTTTGAATGCACGGAGAAACGGAAGCATCTGATAAGACAGCGTCTGCGGCGGTACTAACGTCACATACGTAGAAGTCAGAAGTCCTTCCTGAAACATGGAGCGTCGCCAGCGGAACAACTACGCCACGAAGTAGTGATAGTTTTTCAATGGGATCAGGTACGTCTTGTACGGCGCAGTGCTTGCGGACCTCGCGAACCCACTACACGCCCATCATCCGAGTGGCTTATCCCCTGCTTCTAGTGTGGCCGCTCGTGAACGTCAACGCTCATGAACTCATGCTACTTGTGTGCTGTAATGATCGCATTCACTCGATATCATCACGCATCCAGTGCATGTTTACAATTCAGATTCTTCACAAAACGTGCTTTCAACCACAATAGTTCTATGATAGACATCCGTGAGTATCATTATTTCAAACGTGATACTTCGGACGCCATCCCGCAGGAATTTTCGAGTCGAACATCAGGGAGGACGTGAATGCGTATATAGACCTATATAGCGCTCATAGCGCCCATAGCTCGCATACCTACTCCCCCCTCTCCATAGTGCTCAACAAAACGGAGACGTACTCCATAGCACTCAAAGCTCGCATAGCTATAATCTATATAGCTCTATGTAGACCATGATGCGGCAGCCTCTCGGCAGCGTCGGACTGTTAATGAGGCTCACATGGACCTCAAGCCGCCGGTGTCACTATTCCAGCTAGTTGCATATCGATGTAGAGTCGCGAAGAATTTCAATGTCGCACGGTTTGATTGTCGGGAGGTTGCCGAGTGCTGCCGACTGGAGCCGTTTGTGGCGGGCAGTCATGCAGTCGTTGTTTATACCTCAATGTATAAGATACTATGGTATAAATTACCAACTCGAGCAGATTACAGCTTATGCCTGCTACCTAGGTGGTGTTGCTTGAAGTAAAGGGTATGCAGACGCCTGAGGCCCATGTTCTAGACATTCAACGCACTGTCACAATATTAGGAAAGAGACAATTTCTACCAACTCAATCCACTCGCAAGAGCAGTCAAAGTATTGAGTGCCTCGCACTACTGATTGCAGCCATTGCTCTACGGACGATGTGGGGTCCCATCGTCGCAAGGACCTATTATTCACTGGTGCCCTCTGCTCGCCACAGACGGCTCCTGTCGGCAGTGCTCGGCAACCTCCCGACAATCAAAACGCGCAACATTGAAATTTGTCGGCGACTCTACATCGATATGCAATTAGCTGTCATGCGTTTGCGGTCGCTGTACTGCTTTCGGTTCGGTTCAGCACATATATTTCTCGTTACGAACCAGATCATTACATTTGGTATACAATATTGAACGGCTTGTGCCTATCGAAGAACTGGTCCCTTATACTTTACCTTCGTTTACAGCAAAAGCGTTGTGAGCAAATAATGGCTTTGGACGTGTTGCCGTGGTCGTCATATATCCAAGTTTGGCTCTGACATTGTTGATCAGTTGGTGCAAAGAACCAAACTTTATATGAATAGTAACGTACCGCAGCCGTGTCAAGAGCTCCTGCTGCAGGCGCTCCACCGTTAGACTGCCGCTCTCGGCGGAGTACTTCGCCCAATCGTTCAAGTTCTTCAGATAGCCCCGGTAGATATCGGCGTAAGCGTGGGCCGTAAACTGGAGTGGTACAAAGGTGCCTGTAGACCATTCATCAATTGAAAATCGGATCTATGTGTCAACGGAATACTAAGTTATTGGCATGTCAATCAAGAAAGATATGACTTACAGCGGTGGCGCTGAGTGCGATTGTTTGGAGTGGAAGACAGCCGTCTTTGTCGAAGTAACGGGACTTTAGTATCCCGAGGGGTTTTGGGGGGGCGAACCATTGCCTTTCGATAACTTTCTCAAGCATAGGGTGACGGTACATAGTCCCAGGCCTTGAGATGTTTGAGGGATCCTATGTCAGCATATCTGATTGTCAGGCTTGTGACCGTTATGATCATTACAGACCTAAGACGTACCTCATATAGAAAAGATGAGTCGGTTAGAAGGCGTTCAACCAGTTGCCGGTTATGGTTTGCAAGGTTGGTGTGGGCGTCTGAGCCGGCATCCAACGTGGTGTTGACCTCAGAGCTGACGGAGGCCACAGCGTTGGGGCTACTCTGCTGAAAATGAAAGAAAAACTCTGCCATCGACCGAGCTTTATCCTTTACTTCACTGCGCTGTTGTGATAGACGATTTTTTAACTGTAAATATGATGTCGACTCGTTAGTTTGACAACCACTACTAAGTGTAACACGCACCTCTTTCGAATCACGGACTGATGGCATATCTTCCACGCCATCCAGGGGCGTACCGTTTCTATCAGCGTCGTCATAGGCATCCCACCATGCATCTTGAGCTAACGCTGCCTGTTCCATATTGTCCGTCAGAAATGCTACCGACGTTGCGATCAAGGCCTTATAGTTTGCGATGGCATCATCTAGAACGCGACGATGGTTTGTGCTGGTGACATCGCCAGGCCCCTCAATAGATAAGGGAAGGGAAACGGTACCACCAGTGGTATTCTGAGTCTTCCTCCTTCGCCCAGCCTTTCGCTTCACCCCTCTTGCTTCTCCAATTTCACTCGAGATGGAAGGTACAGCTAGAGGATTCTGTAGCTCCAACATGTTAACAAAATATGATCAGGTGAACACGAAAATAACACACTGAAGTTGCTGTCGTAGCTGCTGTATGCAAAGTCAGCGGCACCGGCAGGGTCCGCGCGCCTTGAGGAATATGCGTAACGTCGCGGCGTGCAAGTGCAGGCACAGTTGATGCAAGATGGTCTCTTGAGACCTACGTAATTCTGTACTTAGCATGCAAAGAAAACGAGTGGTTGCCATACCAGTATAGGATTCAAAACAGGGCCGTTGACACCAGTATCGTCAGTTTCGATAACTTCTGATTCTGCGGCGTCTGGGTCTCCGTCAATCTCGTCAAGGGCCTCTCTATCAAGAGAGCGCGCAATCCCTGTGCTTGCCGGCACATTATCATCATGCCGCATGAGCGGTAGAAGTTCAGAAGCTACGTTTTGAGAGTGACATTAGTATACTTAGTCACTAGGATCAATCAAAATATCACGTACTTTGCAAATATCCTGGGACCGTACTGGATTCTGTCAGCCCTTGCATATTGTACCATTCATTCATATTAGGCATCGTCAGTGGAGACATGCCGTACCAAGCACCATCACCCGCGAACGATGGAAATGACGTGCTAAAGCTAGGACTTGAAGAAGTCTGAAGCTTATTGGTGATACAGCTTTCTTCAGAAGCGCATAATACATACCTCGATATCAGATGCACCTGTTTCCGCATCGGTACAAGCCGCTTGAGAAGGCGAGACTCTTTCGGTAGAGGTCGTTGTGGGGGTCGATGAAGGCTGATCTTGTTGTCGACTCTTGAGGGTTTGCTGTCGCCGTTGGGATATCTGGCGGTTTTTCACAAGAGCTGCATCTATGCAAACGTGAGAAAGCGAGTCACAACAGTACAAGCAAACCCAACTGTGCTCTTTTAATCCAGCTGTCGGACGAGGAACACGATGACCGCGCCCATTTTCAGAGGGCTCTTGTGCCGCAAATTGGGCAGCATCAGGAACCATTGTCGTAGTCCAATATCATATAACGAGCTTGACGTTGAATTTTCTAGGTCTAGGTGGCGGAGAATTTCTGTGGATAAGCTTGAGAAATAAGGTTCAAGGAATGAGATAAAGCGACTCACTAATCCATCCATCCGAAACCGTCGGCATACTACATTGGGTGTGCCCGGACTTTACGATCGAATCCTGTTCACAACGACTGCTCACTTCAGCTATAATGACGAACACACAAATAATCTGTCCTTACTGTGATGCTGTTTTTCGACAGCGGCCGCATCTCCATAAACACATCTCTATGTCTCCGCACTGTCATGCGAAACAGCTGCATGATCAGAGCATAGTCGCTCATCAACGTCGCCAAGCTCGTTTGACTCAACGGACCACAATAAGAGCACCTGCTGTGATAACTCTCGCTGAAGACGAATCTCTATATCAGCCAGCAATGTTTAGTCCAGATATCATGAATTCTACTGCCATCGACTCACCACTCGATCAGGATGCTGAACAACCGCCAGCCGCTAGCGGGCATGCATCTGTAGAGGATGTAGAGGAGCCGACCACTAGATATATCCAAGACTATCCATCAGCCTCGTATGCCGGTGTCACGTATGGAACAAAACGCACCAGTTTTGACGAGATACGAGATGACCAAATTCTGCGCGGAGCTGAGATATGGGGTCCGTTCGAAAACGACGAACAATGGCAGCTAATGAAATGGCTAGTTAAGAATGTCGGTCACAATCAAGCAGAAGAATTCTTCAAACTTGCCGTCGTAAGCTCATGTGTTCTTATCATTCGAAGAATGTTCTTACCGTCTGATAGATCAAAGAACGTGTTGAACCCATATGTCCGACAAAGAATGCCTTGTACGATATGGTTGATGAGCTTCCCAGTGGACCGGAGTGGATCTGCAAAGACATGACACAGGAGGGAGACCTTCTTGACGAGAATGGGGATCCGAGGAAGGAGCAGCTTGAGTTGTGGTACCGGGACCCTGTGGAGTGCGTACGTGAGCTCATTGGCAACCCGATGTTTGCTAAGTTGTTGGGATACGCACCAACACGGGTCTACCGTGACCCATATGGAAAGATCCGTCACATTGATGAGATGTGGACTGGGGATTGGTGGTGGAATATACAGGTTCGTGGATTAGATTTAGTAACAGAGTAGATATTGAAACGACTCACATTTTAATAGCAACGCTTGCCAGCAGGAGCGACTGTGGCACCCATCATTCTGTCTTCAGATAAAACCCGACTCTCCCAGTTTCGTGGTGACAAAAGTGCATGGCCGGTCTACCTCACAATCGGCAATCTTTCTAAAGAGGCGCGTCGGTCACCGTCGATGCATGGAACAATTTTACTTGGCTACCTACCTGTTGGGAAGTTTGACTGCTTCAGCAGTGGGGCACAATCTCTTGCACGATATCAGATGTTCCATTCTTGCTTGCGCGTCATCCTCGATGGATTTATCGAAGCCGGCACCCAGGGCGTTGAGATGACATGTGCCGACCGTCAAGTAAGGCGCGTTTGGCTGATCCTCGCAGCCTATGTCGCGGACTATCCAGAGCAATGCTTGGTTGTCAATTGCATGGAAAACCGATGTCCTATGGGAGAGGTTTCGCCTGAACACCGTGGTACACATGAGGTTTGCGTACCGCGAAATCAGGAGGAAACCTTGGACTTACTGGATGCACATCGCAATGGGACGCTATCCACTGAGCTCAAAGACCGCTTCAAACAACTCGGTCTTCGTGCGGTCCACGATCCGTTCATCAAGAAAAATTGACTTTGCTAATGTAGTCTAATAAAGGCTAATTAGTGATAATTTTAGGTAATTATAACAAATGTATGTTTTATTAGCTATATTAAGCTGCAACTAATTTTAGCTGAAATGATCACTTAATTAGCTAAAAATGTGAAGGTCGTCCGTGGGCCAAAATTTAATTAGCATACAGGTCACATAATTTCTAGCTAATATTAAGATTAAATAGATTATATAGAGATATTTCAGTATACATTAGCTTAAACTATAAAGGTTGTTCTAAGGCCAACTCTTAATTAGTGTGTAAGTCAAATAATTTTAGCTAATTGTCAGATTATGATAGATTATTAACTGATATATTAGCATACATTGAACATGAATAAGACTTTATTATATATTAAATACATGTCAAAACCAGAGACATGCAAAAAAGAAAGAAATAATCAGTTACAAATCCATTTGTATAGAACAGATTTGTATAGAGTCACTACTTATGATACTAATGATTGAAATTCTAACAAGGCTTTTATTAGTACATTTTATGTTTTATAGAATTTGCCACTCACAAGGGTTGAACTCTCACCTCCGAACATGACTGTTTGCAAAAGCAGCCAAGGCTAAACCACT
>JAAIFI010000496.1:0-15986 GCA_011032875.1 Phlebia tremellosa | reverse complement strand
GGTGCAGGCTGCGCCAGCAGCACCTGCGTGAGATTATACAATCTAACCGTCGCAATCATGCGCATATCTCTCAATGGAAAGCCTCCGATTACAATGAGCGCCCGACATCTCAATGCTCGAAGGAAATCTCGATGCAGTGATTAGATCACAATGCATCACGTTGAATCACAACGCGTCTTGCACGTCCCTTGTCGCCTTCTACTCTCTTGAACACGTCCTTGGGTCTGCTATCTCATTCTCTGGTATTCCATGCGCCACCCTCATTGGTACCCTAATCGCCGATTGTCAAATTATCATGCCAAAGGCTCCGAAACACGTCGCCACGGGGCTGTATACGTCTTTGCAGACTGTTGCCTGTGAGATATGCGGGAAACAGTACAAGTCGAAGGGCATCGCGAGCCATAGACAGTTCTGTATCAGCAATCGGTCGGCACAGATTCGGACCAACGCATATGGGATGCAGATAGGTCGAGCGGACCGAGGTGCGCTGCAAGTAAAATATGTTCTGAATTTAGTGTGCTGATGGTAGATACTCACATAGAAATGGACATTGATGGCGACCTTGCTGTACCGCAATCAGAAGGTGGTAAGTAACTGGTCATATTTTTGCTCCTCCGGCGTCGCAGTTGTAGTCCTGTCCTGTCCAGACTGCAGCCATCGGCACCGCTGAATGAGCTGTGCACGACGCATGTCGCGTACCCGCCTCTATACCGCACAAGTTTGTAAACTGCCATACAGGCTGCTCAAGCTTTCATTTCCCAGGAGATGAGGAGTAGTCTTGATCATTGATCACTGTATGCATTGCTGATTCTATCTCTCTTGCATACGACTATATGGTTCTCAGTCTTCGTTATCTAATGCAATGTATCATAGGCCAGGATCATATCAACAGTGAGCAAGATCTTGTGGAAGAAGATGTTGACTGTGTCAACGCTTGTAAGTTGCTCAACACCATATATTCTGTTCATCACTGATGTTTTCTTGAGCTCAGATGAAGAGCACGGGTATAATAGTCCAGACAGAGTGTGCAGTGCACCTATGGCGGTCAATGACGCTACTAGCGGTGATGAGCACGATACGGAAACGCGTAAGTCGCATAACTCACATGCACCTTGTCTCGCCTTTCGACTTAATCACGTCTAGAGCAGTGGAGAGTCGATGATATCATGACGGTCTATCACCCGCATAGCGGCACAGCGCCGACAATCCATCATTTCGAGGACTACGGCCGCGATGAGGACGCCCTTCACACAATCCTCGTCGATAGCAATCCAACATCAAAATTTGGCTCCCGCGTTGAGTTTGACCTTGCGGAACTCATATTGGAGGCTTCGATGAACCGTAAACTCACGGACCGCCTCCTTGATATCATCCATCAAGTTCGAAATGGTGCTCCTTTCACTTTTCGAAAACACACCGACATTGAAACTGCGTGGGATATCGCTTCTCGTTGGCATTCTCTGGTACGTGTTTATGCAATGGGGATAACACCGGCTCTTATGTTTATTTATCAGTTTGAAAAGCACGTCGTCTCGGAGGTTTACAACAATGTAGAATATTCATTCAACGTGTGGTCACGCGATATATGGCAATGGGCCCTGGATCTTATCGGTGATCCGAATATTGCCCAGCATCTAAAGTGGGATGCGCGTCGACTCTTCAAGTTTGATGGTGCTAAATGGGTGCCTTATCTTCACGAACCTTGGACAGCCGAACAATGGTGGGACGCACAGGTACGCATTTAGCAAACCATATTGAATGGTCACCGAGTTCACCTCAATTTAGTCCAATCTCCATCCAGACGCAAAGCCTGTCTGTTTTGCCCTGTATGCAGACAAAACTAGGTTGTCGTCCATGGGCCATGAGCAAGGCTATCCAGTCATGTGCCGCCTCCTCAACGGTGATGTTGATATACGTAATGGAGCTGGTCCTGGAGGTGGCCGCGTGGTTGGGTGGCTTCCCATTGTAAGTGTTATCCATCTTGATCGGAGCAGTTTCCTCATAATAGCATAGGTTCCCGAAGATGAAGAACATAAGGGAAAGACATCCTTTGTGAACTTTAAACGTGTAATCTGGCACAAGTCCTTCGAGAAGATACTGAAACGATTCAGATCTCTTGAACCATGCGGACAGATGTTCGAGTGTGGCAATGGGGTTTTGCGTTGGCTATTTCTGGTAGTTCTACTCCTTTCTGCTGATTATGAAGAGCAGTAAGTGCACACCCATTCATTAGATGTTTGTATGTTATGCTGACAGATTTCTCATCGTCGTATCAAGATGCGCAATGGTTCTTAATCGAGGATCATTCGGTAACAGTCCCTGTCCAACCTGTGTTGTACCGAGAGACGAGCAGAGTAATCATAATATTATTCATGCTCCACGAGACATGGAGGCAATAAAGTATGTTGTCCTTCATCCGACAATGACCAAAGCAGCGAAAGAGGAATGGTTAAAGGTCGCTGGTCTGCGAAACGTAAAGGTACAAATATCTATATTTACAATAAGAGTGTAGCTGATCATTATCTTGACTAGAATGCATTCTGGGGCCTTTGCCACTTCAATCCATACAGTGCATCATCCTTTGATACACTGCATGCGAACGGCTGTGGTCTATGGTGTGATCATATATGGGCAGAGTTCAAGATAGTGANCGAACGGCTGTGGTCTATGGTGTGATCATATATGGGCAGAGTTCAAGATAGTGATGGAGGACTCTGGCCGTGCTGTGCTTGTCGCCATCGATAATCAGTAAGTGCCTATTTTGTGTACATGTATACAATATAGTAGTGTCTCATTAATGTCCGCTTAGAATGTCTGCCCTTTCCCGATGGCGAAATCTCAACCATTTTGATGCTGTTATGCATATTGACTTCAACGACGGTACCAAACGTGATGACATTGCCAAGGTATGCTATATTATTCATGCTGTTTCTACGCCATCTTGACTGACAGATCTATCGGTTAAGTCCCTGATTTTCGCGGCACATCATGTTGTCACAGAAGATACCTGTCCGCTTGGTTACTTGCTATTACGTGTTGTCCACGCCTACCTTGAACACACCATGTTTCTATCACTGGAAGTGCACACAGAAGAAACCATTGGACTGGGACGGACAGCGCCGTCTCGTCTTGCAGGCTTGATTGATGTGTGTTGCTCTGTTGCTATCTTGTTTGTTTCGATGTAACATCAGTATTTTTACAGTTGTATAAGGAAAGAAACCCAGCGAAGAACTGGAATTTCCCCAAATGGCATGCTCAAGTCCACGCTTATGATAACATCCTCGCCAAAGGAGTAACTCGGAATTTTAGTACAAAGCCATTTGAGAAGCTTCATGGGCCACTGAAGACCGCATACCGACTATGGACAAATTATAAGAATGTCGCAGATCAGGTATGCAGTCAATGCTCTTCACGAACATCTCAGTTGACGTTGATATCAGATTTTACGAATTGACCATTACTTTATGACTGCTGCTGCAATTCAAGCAAATCTGGATATCCTGGATGAACATATAGATACTGATGAAGATCCTGATATTATACCAACGTCAACTGCCGCATTCAAGCTCAATTTTGGACGGGTGTATCTAGGTTCAGTGTGCAAGCTGACCTCTTTTGAGGCAATCGAGACAGAGAGGAGCGATGACGTTGCTTTCCGTCGCTTTCGGCTTCGTTTCTCTGACTTCGTCAACCGATTGATGCCACACCCACCGGATGAGAAATGGCGACAATACTTGCCAGAAAATGAGGTCTGTTGTATCGCTCGTCTCAGCAGACAGCACATTCACACCGTTTCAGATTCAAGAGTGTCGGTTCCTGAAAGTCAACTTCGAGTCAAAGGTTACGTGGCGACAAGAGACAGACTATCTGCGCTGCAATCCAAAATTTCATGGGCAGCCTCGCTATGATGGGGTCCTTATCGAACTCGGCGAGCGGGTCATGTTTGGTAAATTGATCTATGTTTTCACATGTCGGGTTGATGATGGTTTACACCCATTTGCTCTTATCTTGCCCCTGAATGCACCTACCGGTGTTGTTTCACGCAAGGATAGGCATCTCGGGCTTTACCGTCTTCGTGCCCAACAACGTAAACAATGTATTTTCATCCCGGTTCGGTCTATCATACATGGGGCACTCATCGTAGAGGACCCAGATGTATATGGAGATTATTTTGTGATGGATTTGGTAGACAAAGATTGGTTTCTGCATTGTCGGCAGATATTTCCCGAGAGAGTCATATCATAGTAGTTTTAAAGTTGTTATATTGTAATTCCCAACACGTTCCTGAAGTTTGAACGCCAAGCTTTAACATACATGTAATAACGGTTTCCATATCGTGAGTGTCGAGCTTCCACAACGAGAAACGTTGTACTGTTGAGGAAGGGACTTGGGCAAAGAAAGACGGGGTGACAAGACTTCGGTGAAATGAGCAGCACACAAAGTTGTTTGTCATACGCTTTATCGCATGTGCTCACACCCGACTGTGCTCCACTTATCGTTTGCCGACAGCAGCATCTCTAGACACATGCCCGTCACCTCCCCACCGCCCCGCTAATTTGTTGCAGCCACTGCACACGCATACCCTCTAGTATAAATGTGGGAGGGCTTCTGTCAAGCCTGCTGACTCTTGGTGTTAGTAACTGCAATTGCGGCCAGGTTGATATCAGAATCATAACGTACCGTTCACGCCTGCAACTACGAAGACTTGAAGCTGACCGTAAATGGAAGATGTGTGATACTGCGCATAGTTTCGCAAGTGGTAGATGAAACGTGTTCAATGTCGATGGATTCATAGTGTCGTCCGTGTCATTCGTGCCTCTACTACCAAGGAGTTGGACACGATGTGAGCTTCTCTATGTACGCGCACTGGAATCAAGATAAGTGTTGGCGTACCTGTGAACATCATGTTCATGATGCTGCTCCATTGTCGCACATGCGTAGAGCAGTACTTGTGCGTAAATCCCTCACATTCAGTTTCTTAGGACTCGTCAGTGAGAGCACAGATTGAGAAATAGAGCATGAGGGAGACTTAGTCTGACGCGCTAATTCAGCTGTGGCGTTGGCGCTTGTTTGAGTCTCACCGATTACTCTCCTTTGTTCACACCATAATGACTTCCATCCTCCAAATGTTGACATTTTGTAACAGTAAGTTCCATGTTCTAATATCTATTTCAATGCTATGAGTGATCGATATTTATTCAGAAAATGTTACAAACACGCTCTCCAAGCAATAGTAGGAGGTGTTTAGGTTGCAGAGACGATACAACCGCGAAATGGATGTCTGTGAGGTAAAGGTGAGTAAGTATGCAATGAATTTGTTGTGAATCATACTAATATGCATGCGCATCTTGGTAAAAGGCGTTTTGACGATCTTTAGGTGTGCGTATCCGGCTGATTCTCTGTCGCCACCTCAAGCTTCCTGCGCCTTCTACTCCACACGCCCGACCATGCAGGGCGAGCCCACGGAGGACGAGTCGAAGTTCTGCCGTACCCCTCCCACGTCCGTATGGCATGCATCTAGTGCTACATACTCCGCGGGCACGAGCCTGATGCATGCAGCCGACGGGACAGGTATGTTGTTCTCGATGGACAGCAATACAGACAATGCGATCTTGCCAGTAGTAACATACAGGAGGTGCCACTTGCCTTCAGGAGTCAGACAGGTGCGGCGGCGATGCTCAAGAGATGCGCATGGGTCTTGGAAGGAGGGGATTCGCACGAGTCGCAAGAGCCCGGAGGGTATGTTGCTCGAGCGCGACATCCCACAGAGTACTCCACACCTGCTATCCTGGCGTGCACACTGCATTGGGGACAGCCTGTGGCTGCTCCCTTCTAAATGTATTGGTGTAGCTTCCTCCGAACGGCACGACGGGCCCGAACCGGGAACGAAGTGTACGGTCGAGGACTCGGTGACAAATGTCACCAACTACAACTTGTGCCGCGCCTCGACTGTCGGTATTGTGTTGCTTCCTCTGCCATTCACGCTTTGTCACCGCGGCAACCTGCACGACCCGGACTACTGCGACTTCCCCGTGCTGCCCCTGCCATCGCAGCGCTCGAGCGCACAGAAGCCGAGGAGAAGGCATACGACGCAGCCGTTGCATCACACACATCTGGCGTCGCACTTGCCTTTGTTGACGGCGATGGAGATCGAGGATCTAGACCAGGACGAGGAGCAGCAGGAGCTGCATAAATAGCCCTTCAAATGCACACCGCTCATTCTGACCCGCATCACCTTCGCGCTTCGGTATGAACACGACATGTCACTCATCCATCTTTGACAATCTATTTTTCCAGCCATCTGTTTGCTTGACACTCACCGCCATCCGACAATTTTTATCCAACCACCTCGCGCTGCCGTATCGCCTTTCAGCCACCACCCACCTAGGAGCCCGTCATAGTCCATTTAACTCTGTGCACACCGCCGTATACCTGTGCCCACTGCGGTACCTTTCACCTCAAATTTCTCACTCTCAAGCAAGGGCACACTACTGTTGCATCACGATAACTAACTTCTGACTGTGTTCCACGCAAGAGTGCGCCAAGCGCCAATCATCGATCCACTTATAATATTCGGGGAGTGCAGGGGATGTCCAGGAAATTGGAATTCTGCCTGTAAGCATGACCACATGACATATAAGTAACATATGCCTACCTTCCCGCTTGATTTCGTCAAGGTTAATGCAACTGGTGTGCCCTTTGAGCGAATCGCACTAAGCGCCCAAGCCTCGAATCGTCTTCAACATGTACCACTGTGTACATATTGTGCAACCGTAAGTCTCCCATAATAAAAGTTGTCTGGATGACAAAAATCGCTTACTACTGCCTCATGGAATGTTTTAGATCTGTCTCCTCTCACATATAATTCTGTCCGAGACACGCTTTCCCTCTCTCGCGTTTAGGGTGTGGTCTCTCCAGGGAACAACTTGGAAGGGGACTCCTCATTCGTACTATGAACCACACCCCAATAACAAAACACACGGTCGTGCATTGTTCTATCAAAATGAAGCTTGTTAGCGGCTTTTTACTATATGCCGGTGAGAGCAAGAGCTTGCAGGTAGTCACGAAATGCAGAGGACACGAACTTCTTTTTTTTAGGAATCAATCAAGATCGATATCGCGACATCAGATAGACACGTGTTTGGACCAACACCAGATTATGGTTCTCTCAACAAAGACCAGGGCTTCAACGATTATAGTCTACTCATTACAAGCTTCGAGTTGCAGCTTGCTAACAACGATAGACATCTTACTCGCTTATATTGTCAATGATAGAACGATAGCGATCAAGGTTATAGTGATTTCTGCATTAGACTGTCTACCGCGTGCATAATCCCTTCATCCCGTAACAATAAATCACCTCGTGAAGCGGTTATTGGATCAGACAGAATGTGTTGTTGAAATAGACGCGTAGTAGGATGATGTAATTGAATGATGTAATCAATACGAGCGTTGTTCGCGCAGAGGAAAGAATGTGGGCCGAAAGTCAAGGGAATAAATTCGGTGCTTCCTGTTGCCCTGAGAACAGAGCCTTAAATACTTTCTAGTTATTTACTATGGGCTATCTCCAGCCCGATTATTTTATACCGACTCTACAACTAGAACGGCGGGTTCTCCTAGTGGAGAATCTGCCCGGTGAATCTCCAGCTCGCGGGCGGGCCGGAGCCGTAATTACCATAACCGGAAACAAAACGGAAGGGCGCATCAGCGGATCACCGCGCGCCCGAGGACGAGAAACAGAGACGCGAAAACTAACTATTACAACAGAATGATCCTGAGGCACGAAGGTTTGAGGCTCTGTCTACTCCTCTGGGAGACTAGTTGTTGGACGCTAGTAGCATGTCATGTACAATCAACCTTCTCAGCGCAGGTTGTCTGGCGTCTTCAAACCTATGCTCGCGGCGGAGCTAGTGAAGTCTTCCATAGCTGGGATGAGCTCGGAGGTGCTATTGATATCACTGGATGCAGATGCAGTAGAGAGCTTGAACACGGCGGTGTAAATATGGTACTGGAAGGATATTGACCTCGACAGCCTGTAGCAATGTGAGAAAAAATTGTTCGAACAAGTCGAGATTTCTTTGATTTTATGGTGGCTGCAACAATTGGCTGGTAACCTTCATCAATTCACCCGTTCGTGAGCATTTCTCGCAGGAACTCGCGGCGAGGCGTGATCGTACATTTGAACGGCTTCGGGTTTCTGCGATGCTTGATGTATTAACAAATAAAGCAGATATATAATATGCACTCACCTAAACAAGCGGTCCCCGAAGATCAACTCCGGCAGCACTGGCACTCCGTCAGCTCCAACATAAGGAGATATGTCAAAACACGTAAGAATAGATGTCACAGAAAGCCAGAGTGTCTGATCTGCAAAGTGTATCCCAGGACACCGTCTGCATGAAGCGCGTCAGGTAGCGGACACAGAGAACTGACATCGAATCAACATACCTTCTGCCAAAACCAAAACAATATGTGTACGGGTCTGATGGCGGAGCGCCCGGTGAAGGCATGGTATTATCAAGGAACCGATCCGGGTTGTATACCAGTGGCTCCTCGTACACCTTGTCATCGCGGAGTAATGACCTGAAGGGAAGTCAGAGTTGTACTGCCATGGCCGGGTGACTATCAGATTTACCATAGGTTTGCATTAAACTAACACAAATTTACCGATAGGCTTCAATGAAAGGATGTTTCATGGTACTCACAAGCGATCCTTCTGGAAAGTCGTATCCTCTGTACTCGTCCCGCTGTGTCAGGCGATGTGGTGCAGCTGAGAAATATCAGTTATTGCAAGAAACATCATGTGTCTGGTGAACAAACCAAAAGAGACCGGGGTGCCCCATCGGAGAGTCTCCTTTAGGAGGCAGTCGGTGTACGGAAGATGCGGCCGATCTTCATAGCAGGGAAGCCTCTCAAGCCCTAGATGGTCATCCAGCTCTTTTTGTGCCTTTCTCTGAGCGTCCGGATGGAGCACCATAATCATAATAAACTGTGACAGACTAGTTACAGTCTACAATAGATTTCAAGTTGAACATCCAGGTCGGAAGATCATCAACGTGACTTACGGTATCCACACCACCTGTAAGAGATATCAGACTGCTATACGGGCAAACACACGATACGCCACCTACCTCCGTACATCGAGGCCGCAATCCACTTCACCCTGTCTTCAAAGTAGGGTGTAATAGGGATATTGTGGTCCTGAGAGAGCATTAGGGAGCCGCAGAAAGAGCTACGCTTGTCAGTGTTGTCCTGGAGTATATACAGTTGGCGGGTTGACTTGAACATATAAACGTAAGGACACACCGGCAGTCTTTTGAACGCTTCGTAAGGTTTCTCTACCCAGTCCACAACAGATACTCTCCATTGTGATGCTATCTTTCGACAAGTCATACCAGGGAGCCATCGCACTGAGAGTGGTGAATTATGTGTACGACTACCTGGACAAAGTAGTGTGCTCACAAAGAGGGAAGAAGTCGACGATCCAGCCACCCGTAGCAGCATATTCTGTAGCGATCATCAAATCCTCGGCAGCTTTGAGTATTGGGTCAGCTACGGTCTGTAGACTATAGCCGTAAATTCTGTTGAGTATTAAAGTGGAAGCCAATCTGCTCATGTAGGTGAATATAGCGGTTGCGCAACTGAATGCTCAAGCTTACTTCTTGAAGTGCGCTTCGAAGTCACTCGGAGTACTTGCGAAGTCCACTAGCAATTTGTGTACTTCTCGAGTTACCGCCGGACGCCAGAGTTTGACGGCGGACGGGCTGAACGCCGTATGCATGAGTTTACGATCAAAGTTGAGACGCTCTCCGGCACGCGTTAAGGGTACGATGGCGTCGAATCCTGACCTAGAGTAGATAGGACGAGTCGTCAGCTATTCGGAATGATATGCTGAGCATAACCGGAGCCAAATAGACAACACCGACATGTCTCCTGCCATGGTCATCCTCGGACGGTCTGAGTAAATTGTACTTCGTTTTGATAATAACGCTATAGCCACCTCGCAGCGTTCTATAATAATGAATGGTGTAGAGAATACGTGGAGGCATATTATGTCCCCTGGAATGCGTAAGTCCCAGTCAATATGATGAGGTCGATATATAGATACCTAACTCCTGCCCCCACTGATGTGCATGACGCCAGAGCTCTGTCTTCGCTACGTCTAATAAGTTACCTATGATTGGCAATGGCCGAGGTCCAGGTGGAAGTCTTCCCCTTGAGACAAAAAGCGTTCGCGCAAGAAACAGTAGCAGCGCCGAAAATAGATAGACGGTCCACATGAGGTATGGGAGTACAGCGTTGCGTAGAGGTGGTAGGATGGGTGACCCTGAGGTAAGGAATACTGTCCAGTCCCAAGGTAAGGGCAAAGGAGCAGGTGTTTATCGGCCCTTTGACCCTTTGAGCACGGCCTGTGAACAAGGTGGTATCACGCTGCACCTTGAGACGCGCGTCGAAAACCCAATACAAACACTATCCGTCATAAGTGTCACATTTGAGTCTGATTGCGATGGTGTAAAAAACCGACCGCATGGAACCTGTTGATCCCTGGGCTCATGTCTGATACCGTTCTATATTGGTACAAATGGCACTGTCATCCGCACATAGTAGGATGTAGAACGCGCTGGTGATCGGTTTTGTCCCTTCCATCTGTGTTATAGAACATTTCTGATAGATATTTGGCACCAGTGGGAAACAACACGCAATTTGAGTTCACAGGAGTGCGAAAAAATGGATCTCACGCGCCTCAATCACAAACGCGACGCGGTAGAACTTCCCGCGTTCTCAAGCCTTCCAACTTTTGGCAATGCTGGCACATCAATTTTTCTAATTGTAATCATCAGAACTATCGCGATCACAAAACCGTACGAGGGACCTCACAAAACGGAGCGATACGAAAAATAATCTAAACATAAACCTGCAAAGACAAGGTATCCGATATGTCCATTCGCCTGCGGGTCGCGTCTTGATGAGCTGCTTATTGATAAGATATGGAGTGAGATTACACACCTTAAACCTTACGGCACAGCTCCGAGCATTCGACACGTCCCAGGTGGCTAATTGCCACATTAAATGACAGGCTGTTCCTCCGCACGACAATACGAAGTACCAAAAGCCGTTGCCGTTGAGCAATCCAGAGACGCACAAGAATGAGACGAATATCGAAGCAAAGGATGCAACAATCACGCGGACGTGGTCGCCAAAGAGAACCGCTGTGGATTTCACGCCAGCCTTGACATCGTCCAGGCGGTCTTGGCAGGCATAGATGGTATCGTAGACTAAGGTCCAACTAACAATATATAAAATCAGGGAAAGTGCGCAAGATGTAACACCCAACGATCTCTCACCATATGAGTGCTGCAAACATTGTGAGGGAAGCCTCTATGGGAAACGTATTGAGAGGCCCGACCGCTGATAGCCAACCGACCCAGAGACCCCAATTGATCGTGAAACCTGTGGACATGACGAATAAGCGACCGACAAACGCTCAGTACAGGTTACATACCAAGATACAGCTGAGGCCACCAGGTCCACCGTTTCATCAGAGGATAGATCGTACTGAGGCCGAAACCCATCAGCAGCATGAGTCCTCTGCAAAACAAGTGTTCAACAATTGCGCTTCTTCAGGGAACAACTGAAAACTTACGCAGCATGACTAATGAAACGGAGCATTACCAACGTAGCACAGAACATCATAAACACGGCAGTCCATGCTCCAGAAAAGGACACCGCGCCAGTGACGAGGGGACGCTTCTTTGTGCGCTCTAAAGTGCATCGGCAATACTTTAATCAACGATATGTAGAGGAAAGAGGTCAGGCATCTTACCTACGTGACCGTCAAAATTTACGTCGCATATGTCGTTTAAGACGCAGGCCGTAGCATGCACCAACGTTGAGATGACACCGAATATCATCATCTGGTGACACACAGCCTGCACAGATAACGCACGACCAGAAACAGGGTTGATGACGGACATGAGCAAGCCCCAAGCTAGACCAACTTATGAGATATATGAGATACTCAATATCATGAAACGCACATACCGAACGGCCAAAACACGACTTCAGTGCCCAATGGAAACATGTGTAGTCTAGTGAGCTCAAGGTACGATTGGACGCGGCTTCGCATGAGTAACTGAGATGTATGGCGGCTCGAATCATCGTCATACTTGCTGAACATCTTGGTTTACGACGACTGGCAGGAGGATCTGGAAAGAAAAACCTTGGAAGTCGCGAGTGGTAGGCCCAGAGCAACTCCTTACATAGGTCGAAACAATCGGAATTGTTCAGAGTACAAGATCAATTCGGCGCTTAACATAATCAGCGTCCAATATCGCTGGCATACTGCAAGTGTCTTCCATTGAAAGGATGCCTTTCTCCTAGGCTAGGTATCTGCAACGGTTCAAGGATAGACCCCGCCTGCGCATAGACACCCGGCGTCTTGACGTTTCACTCTTACCGCAGTTTCGGTTTGCAAGGCTGTGTCCTTAAGAATGAGGTTCTCAGGCGGTAATTTGGATGGTAGCAGTAGAGTAGTAAGTTCAGGTACTAAGCAAGTCCCCTCAATTTCAGAAATAGATGTTCATCGGAGATTTAGAACTCCGAGGGCCGGTACCGGCGGCTTCGATCGCAACCACAGCCTCAGGCCTCCCCCATCTACAGTTGTGTGAAACCATGTGTTGGTTTCCGGTTTGAATTTCCCACATCGTGCGTCAAAGGCTTTACTTAGGACTCCGGTCTATGAAGCTACAGATCCTCACGGAAACGTATCCACTATATCAATCTACTAGTATCTGTTCTAAATTATGTACGCGTATGACTGATGGTCTGTGGGAAATCATACTCTCAACTCCGTGTTTACTTTTGAGGGTCCTCTTACCAGCAACCTCTCTCGCAGGCGTACTTCTCCGTAGTAGGTCGTATCGCACATGCATACCTCAGTAATCCGCGTTCTCCAAGCAACTGGCCTTGCACTACTGTTACGTGCAGCCTGGACATATGTACGCCAGAGAACGCCGTTACCTCCTGGCCCTCGAGGACTCCCGCTACTCGGGAACCTCCTAGACATTCCAAAGCTCGGACACAACGAATGGCTTCAATGGGCTACTTTCAAGGATAAATATGGTGCGTGTTTACAGTCTTTGGCAGACTATTCGCACCGATATAATGTCTCTTCAAGGCCCCGTCAGCTCTGTACATGTGATGGGAAAGACTATCATAGTCCTCAATAGTCTCAAAGCATGCGATGACTTGCTCGAGCAACGTTCATCTATTTATTCCGACCGGCCTGTGCTACCCTTCGCAGGGCAGTTGTGAGTCGCTAGCTATTCCTGTATCCTCAATACTGATCGATTACCGTGTTTGATGATGTTAGAATTGGGTGGAATCGACAGATGATATTCGCCCCGTACAACTCTGCTACATGGAAGGGGATGCGGAAGTTGATGTATAACTATGCAGGGAGTAAGTCTGCTATCATTCCGTTCCAGGAAGTTCAAGAAAAGGAGATGAAGGAATTCCTGGTCCGTGTCTATCGCGACCCCAGCGGTCTTCTCCGATACATTCGCCTGTGAGTGTTTCAACACTTGCTAAAGTACTGATGACACGACTCTGTGCTCTGCTAGAGGTCAAGGCGCAATGTTTCTCAAGCTGTCCCATGGATACACTATCAGGAAGAACGGGCTTGACCCACTCATCAATGTTGTTGAAAAGGCTGCTCAGGATTTCTACATCGTGATCAACAAAGTCTGGCTGGTGGACATATTCCCTTGGTGTGCGTTTATGTATCTACGCATGCCTCTTCCCCAACTTACCTGTTCTCTCAGTGCGTCACACGCCACTGCAATATCTATTCCAACGTGCTGCGGCCAAATACCGCCAGACTAACATTGACCAGGTCGATATTCCTTTCAACTTTGTAAAGCAACAGCTGGTTGGTACAATCTCTTCGTGAATTATCGCCAAGTATTGACCTACGTTCACATGCTTGTATAGGACGCCGGTTCAGCGTTATGCTCGCCGTCCTTTGTCTCGAACAATCTACCCACTTCATTAAATTCCGCGGACCAAGAAACTCTGAAACACGCAGCCAATGCTCTCTATGGAGGCGGTACAGATACCGTAGGTGGCATACAATTCACATGACCATATATTATGGGTTGTTCTAATCATTGTCTGACAGCTGACCGCCGTATTGTCAGTGTTCTTTCTAGCTATGGTGCTGTATCCGGAGGTACAGAAGAAGGCACAAGAAGAGATTGATCGAGTTGTTGGTACACATCGGCTGCCTACATTTGCCGACCGCGAGCGACTGCCGTATCTCGCTGCAGTTTACAAAGAAGTTCTGCGATGGAACATTATTGGACCTATGGGTGCGTATCAAATATTGCACGTTTTCCCTCTCCAGTAGCTTTGACCCATCGCAGGTATCCCTCATTCGGCTATGAAAGACGACGTATATGAAGGCTTCTTCATTCCAAAAGATTCTATCATTCTGCAGAATTTATGGTTTGTATACGGCACGATGACGTGTTCATAGCGAACTGATCTTACACCCTATAGGTCGATCACGAATGATCCTGAATACTACGAAACTCCCAGAGAATTTCGGCCAGAACGTTTCTATCCTGCAACAGGGGATGCATGCGATCAAGACCCTCGCGACTATGCCTTCGGTTTCGGTAGGCGAAGATGTCCGGGCCAAGATCTCGCCGAGGCAAATATCTTTCTCTGCATGGCCTTGAGCCTGTCTGTTTTTGCCTTTTCCAATGAAGTGGACAAGTATGGTGTCGAGAGGCCTCCCAGCATCGAGTTCGCCAATGGTACCGTAAGGTGAAGTTTTTCTGTTCGAAAATAGCAATTAGACCGAGACCTAACTTCCTCGATTTCCTGTGATACAGGCATCTGAAGTCCTTCCAGTGTACTATCAAGCCTCGCACTGATGATGCCCTCGCCATACTCCAAGCGCTTGAGAATGAATGCACGCTCACGGACGATCATGCGTCCGTGCTATAATACTGGGTAGTTTCTCCTCTTCAGCTACAAGATGGTATATCATACAAAGCTTCTTCCGACTCGCTTCGATTGCTAGAATGTTATACAATTATGAGTTCGATGTGCACCTTGAGGCCTCGCTATGCAGCCTTCTTCAAACCGAAAACGTCCTCGTAGAACGCAAGTTCCTTCTCCAGCGCAGCCTTGATGTTTTCCGCCTTGCGAAATCCGTGGCCCTCACCTTCAAACAACACGTACTCCACCCGCCCGTTCTTCTCTTTGATAGTCTTTACAATATCTTCTGCCTGTTCAGGGGGCACTACTGCATCGAGCGAGCCTTGCAGTATCTATGCATCCGTCAGCGACATTCATCACGACAGACGCAATCGTCTCCAGTGGGAAAACATACCAAAAGCGGAGCCTTGATCTTGTCAGCATTGTTAATCGGTGACCGCTCCTTATACACCTCTGGGACGGCGGCATATGTCCCGCCCAACAACCTCTCGCAGTAATGGGACTCAAACTTGTGCGTAAATTCATCGAGCTTCTTCAGGTCGGATATTACCGTACAGAGAGGTCGCGGCGGCAAACGCGTCGGGGTATGCACACGCCACGGCCAGCACGGTAAAGCCGCCGGAAGAGCCGCCGCGGATTGCAGTGCGTGCAGGGTCGATGAGCGAATGTTTCTTGGCTAGGATGGATGCTGATAACGCGCAGTCGCGCACGTCGACAATTCCCCATTGGCCCTGCAGGCGGTTTGTATTCGACTATGCGTCAGGTCTCGAACCTCAATATACGAGGCATGCTTACATATAAGCTCTGCCGTACCCGGAGCTCCCACCGTAATTGACATCCAACCTATCGTGACAAAGTCAATGCGGAGATGCAATTCAATAATAGATATACTGACCATGCAAACCCGCGCGAGGTAAAGAATTGGGTGGTCGCCTGGAATTCCTGGTCCGCAAATCCCGTAGGGCCACCGTGTACGCTTA
>JAAIFI010000495.1:0-16002 GCA_011032875.1 Phlebia tremellosa | reverse complement strand
TTACGAGACCCCCCTTAGGGTCTCGGGTAGCTCCTACTGGGTCTGCATGGCTGGGTTACCTAATCACGTATTGGATTAGCGCCGGTAGATTTTTTGCGTAGATCGCTTACTTACTTCTCATGTGTCCCGGTCCGCGTTGGTGCCGGATCAGTTACGTTGGTAGACGAGCTGTGAAGCTGCTATAGTCGCTTTTCCCTTCGTGACTGTATTGAATTTAGATGTTTTTACACATATGCTATGTACTGAACACATCCCAGTGCGTGACGACCGTGTCCGATGTTGGGCATTCCCACACTACAAACTTTGAACACTACTCGGACTGCTTGACCAAAGGGTAAGGATTGCGCATCGGCGATAGTTGTTAGGTCTCCGTTGGCCGTGCGTAGAGAATAACCAGGGCCTTGCTGTGGACGATACAGGTTAACGCAGGGTCTGTGTATGGATTTGTCAATTTACCTCAGATGTGCGTCGTTCCTTGTCTACCACGCGGATCTTTCTGTTGCGCGCAGCTGAAGCCCTGGTCACGAGCGTGGTGACGTTAATGAAGTCGTTTGCCTCCCTCACAGCTCTTTCTAGCATTCGGATCTGTTGTTCCCACTCAATACGCGCCGCACCTCCGGGGCGGCTCCCGATAGACACGCATATCGACGATTCCGTTCCTCCGTCTACCGGAATACCTGACTCGAATATATGATCTTCTCTCTCAAGAGAACCTATGATATGGAATTGCATGGGGACGATGTGCGTGAGGGCACCATCGTAGATTAACGGGCGGTCTAGGATGCGCACGAGCCAGAAAGGCGAGCCGGGTTCACCATCGTCTTCACTGAACATGAGCTCTCGCAATTCGTCGGATGTCAGTGATTGAGGGGTGCGCAGAGTGAGGCGCCATATACGGTCGTTGACTATTGACATGGTGGTGGTGAGTTGAGTGTGGGGAATGAGTGCCGCAGCTCTCTCCTGTCTGTGCCATGAGATCACGTTACTTGTCTGTTTCTGGGGTGGCGGGATGATGGCGGTGTGTCGCTTACTTCATGCATTGACTGTGCAAGGGCTGATGTTTGTCAGCCTGTTCTTATTTTGTACTCCCATCATCTCTGCTGCGCATCCTCTTGCATACTTGTCGTGCTTTCTACCTCTGCCTGTGTTGCCTCTCGTCGTACATTCTGTTGTCGCACGTCTCACGCGGTTAGACTGTGTTCGATCTGCAGTCTTGCCCTATACGTACGTTTGCTATCTGGAAGTTTGTCTTTGCTCCAGCTAGGAGCCGTTCGTCCGTGGGACCGTGTCCTAGATTGTTTTGGGTTACATCCCACTCGTCCGTACTGGAATATAGTCAATGTTATGGATTATGACGGTGGTGACAACCATGGTCGTTGTACTGGAGGTGCCGATATACGATTGGATGAATTTTTGGTGAGCGCATTAATGTCTTTCGACTTGGTTTCTGGTTGTGCCGATAATCTCGTTTGTTATGAACGACTCATTTATCTGAACAGTGAAGAGCTAGATGATGCACACCGAACAGCAGACACTTATTCGGACGTGTTTGTATTTGATGTTCCCCTGAAAGCTTTGGCAGTAGGTGTAAGTTATGGAAAGCTGAAGTCTGTAGTTCGTGCTCATCACATATCCATCACCCGAAATATGCGCTCACTTCAGTCATTAACGCAGAGTTTACTGTCGCATTGTTGCGATTCTAGGTGCCCACACTTGTATGCAGAGTTTACACCTCCTGGCGGCGACGAAGGTCGTTCGACCAATAGAGGTGTTGGTGTCCGAGCAGACGTGTTTTCAGTGAGTACCCTTGTTGCGTCATCAATGGTGGCTGGGTGCAGTGATATGCTCCATCAGTTTGAAAAGCTGGTGTATTTTCGCAGCGAAGAGCTGACTGACGCTTGTCGAAGGGCTGCTGGTCGCTCTGACATTTTCGTGTTTGATCTCCCCATGGAGGCCTTGGTGATGAGTGCAAGCTATGAGAAGTTGATGGTAATAGCTCGTGCTCATCGTATAGGTGTTACTCGCAGTACGCGTTCGATGCGATCCGTAACTCACAGTCTGCTATCCCATAGGTGCGATATTGGCTGCCCACATCTGTACGCGGAGTTTTATCCTCTTGGAGGCAGTGTCAATCGCCCGATAAACTCGGATGAAATCATTACGGTGGGCGACTTATGCCAGTACAAGATTGTGGCCCGTTCCACAGTACCTATGTGCGACGAACGTCCTGTGCAGTTTCGTGGGTTTGTCACCGCTGTTGATTCGGGCGACAATGCATACGATTTACTCGTCGATATGTCTCTACATACGCTTGCCCGGTCGGTCCCTTCACAGGCGTTGCATGAACTCTGTGCTTACCATGCCGTCATCATTCCTGGTGGCGATGTTGACATAGATTGTGTCACTCAACTGTTCGATATGCATCGCTGCGGATCGGCGTGCTCGCATGTGTATGCAGCATATTCCTTGTCCGTAAGTGGAAAAGATCAACCTGCCGCCCAGCCGTTTCCACCTCAACCAATCGAGAAGGTGCGGCTGGCCAATATGGCTCGGGAATTTGCGACAGCGATTTCACCGCAATATGTTGCGGAAGGTGCGTGTGCAGTTTGTGGTCGTCTGACTCGTATAAAGGAAATGACAGTCCACGCTGCAGATGGACTTGATCTTACTGTACTGGAACGCGGTCAACATGGAGTAGCGGTGAGAGAAAAGACTACTTCTGCTTCGGAGACTATGGTGACCGGCCCTATCCTTTGTGCAGAGGGCATATTCATGGCCGAAGGAGTACAGTACATGTATACTTGCACACCTTGTCTCAACGGAATTCGAGCTAAACGTTTACCTCGGCATGCACTGGCGAATGGACTGTGGATTGGGGACCGACCAGATGTTCTGTCTAGATTGGGATTTCTTGAGAAGCTACTTATAGCGAAATATTGGCACAATGTATGTATTGTACAGCTAAGCAAAGGACAGCGAAAAATGCGTGCTAATGTGATTGTTTTCCCTCAGCCTGTCATGCAGACTTTTACTATGCTGCCACCGCCTAGGAAGCAGTTAGATCTGTGTCTCGCTATATTATTCGCTGGACCGGTTCATCCAAGTGAAGTGGATTACCGGCGTGCACCGTTGTTGATCCGTCATCAATACGTGTATGAAGCTCTGATATGGTTATGTCATAATCACAAGGATTACAAGAACGTGGATATCTCCCAGGAGAACCTAGCTGAATATCCGGAAGGTGACCCTCCTGTAAAGGTCGTGTTTTGTGAGAGTTCTGGTGAACAGCCTGCGCAAACGCTTGCCGTATATGATACCGAGGCGGAGAAGGGCGCAGATGACGGTGAATGTTCCTTTGCGGTGTATGGATTAACGGGTTCCGAAGTTGCGGACATGACGTACGAATCGAAAGTTTTGCTGGCATTGGAGTGGCTCAGGTCTGGTGGACATATGTTGTCAATTACTCATGATTCACAGCCAGCGAGCGTGTACGATAATCCGGATCTGTACCCAGGCATGTTTCCGTGGCTGTTTCCTTACGGTCTTGGTGGGATCGACAATTATCTTATTGCTACACAGGTTGGCCGTGCTAGACAGGTCCGACACTTGTTGCTATACCATGATCGTCGATTTCAAGTGGACGAATACTTTCCCTTCGTTGCATTTAACCATCAACAACTGATGGCGTCGTCTTCAGCTGGCGCAGTACTTGCGAGAAAACCGTACTTCGATGACGTTGTGGACAAGATTATGAATCTAAACCCGGATGTACTTTCTATGTTGTCTGAAAGAGGAAAACGGGGCGAGCTTTTGAGACCAGATACGGCGGAAGAACGTCGATGTTTCGACGTGATCAAGCATATTGAGTTTGTATCTGGACGGGTTCAAGGATCTGCAACGGTGCGGAAGTACATGCGGAACGAGCTCAAGTCACTTACTATTGACATCGGCGTGCCAATATATTTCGTCACATTCGCTCTTCCGGAGTTCAATAATCGATTGTGTTTGTACTTTTGCGGGTATCCCATTGAAATCCTCACCGATACTACAGATTTACCCGATTATAATTCTCGTTTGAAGGCGGTGGGAGGGAATCCAGTTGCGAGTGCTCGATTTTTCGATCATATGGTTAACTGCTTTCTAAAATATATTGTACGCGTAGGTGATAGCGAAGGCGGGGTGTTCGGGCAAGTCACTCACTACTACGGTACAGTTGAAGCACAAGCACGCGAGGCCTTACATCTTCACATTCTCTTGTGGGTTGTAGGTGCGTTATCGCCTCAGGATATGCGTGACAAGTTGATGAGTGATGAGGTGTTTCGCGATGCACTTATCGCATGGCTGCAAAGCTGTGTACAGGGTGAGTTCTCTACAGGTACTTTACAGTCAAGGCAAGAAGGACATACGGCTGTGCGTCCTCAATCCGTTAGTGAACTCCCTGACATCTTGCCGCCGAACGAGACCATGGACTTCGAAGAATGGTACCAAGAGATGTCCCGTGTGGCGGATGACGTTGTGTACGCGTGCAACGTTCATGACCAGAACCATGGTAAGGGATGCCTTCGTGGTTGCAGAGATAAGCAGTACTGTCGCGCAAGATTTCCACGGGAGATCTTCACAGAGACATTGGTGGATTGGGAGACCGGTGCTTTACGTCTGCGTCATATGGAGCCGTGGGTAAATGACTTTAATCGAATGGTGTCGTACCTTTTGCGTGGAAACACCGATGTGACATCGCTATTGTCAGGAACTCAAGTGCGCGCGGTACTTGGCTATGTGTCGGATTACATTACTAAACCCGGTTTGAAGCTGTACCAAATATTTGAGACCATACGATCGGTACTTGACAAGAACGTAGAATTGCTGGGACGAGATGACGACAGCGACGCGACGACCCGTCTGCTCCTGGTCAAGATTGTAAATTCATTGACTGCTGCCATGGAAATAGGAGGACCTACTTGTTGTGCGTATTTATTAGGACAGCCTGACCATTACACCGATCGAAAATTCAAGGTGTGTTACTGGTTTACTTACGTCAGACGTGCACTTCAAACGCAGGTAATGGATGGTACCGTCCCAACCGATAGCAACTGTGACGATGAAGATAGAGGGCATGAAAGGGTCGTGGTCACGGTCTCCGGAAATCAGTTTGTGCCCAAGGAAAAAGCTGATGATTACGTGTATCGCCCAACATTCTTTGATAACTGGAGTTTGTACGATTTCTTGCGGCGTACATCTGTTAAACGATTAACATCCAAGCAAAGAGAAAAGTTACGGAACAGCGACGCACTTTATACTGGGCGTGTTACGCTCGAAAGCTCAACGGTCGATGACGACGAGTTGGACGAGTTACCGGTAGAGTCCCATGTCTGCTATACATTCGTTGATGGGCATCCTATGCAGAAGTCACATGCAGTGTTTCTTCTCGCGGATAGTGCAGGTTGGGTTCTTAACTGGATAGGCGGGGTTCTGCCTCGGCATGACAAAGGAGATCATGACCTGTACCGCAAAGTTATGTTAGTTTTTTTCAAGCCCGGAGGGTGGAGACGCACGTCTGATCTGAACCAGGACAACCTGTCGTGGTCTCAGGTCTTTGATACAACTGATTTTGACCCCCGTCACCGTACCATTATGAAGAATATGAATGTCATGTACGAATGTCAAGATGCGCGGGATGATTACTCCGCAGCAAGGCGTGCGGGTAAGCATGATAGCGTGGATATTACTGGCCTTTCGCAGTTTGACAACGGTTTCGTCTCAGAAGCTGACGCTTGTCATCGGGAGGAAAATATGTTAATGGAGTATACGGAATCTCAGTTGGAAGCCTCGTTACAACCAAACAAGATAACTCTTGGGAGGGCTACCGCTCGGCATTGTGCAAACCAAGCCGTTATGAAGAATATAATTGTGAACTTACTCGGCAAATTGGAGACTGTGAATGTACCTTTACATCGCGTGGCTATTCCTCGATTGTCCGTTCAGCGTTGGCGTGATCTTGTGAAAGGAGCTCGAGATACCGCGATACAAAGTAAACAGATTGGCTGCAAGACAGTAAGTAGCACACGGTTGTCTGACAACGCAATCAGCAACGTAGTTAGTTCATACTCGCAGAGCGAGCATCTCGAGATTAAGGGGCGTGTACGCGTTGTAAACGCGAATGACCTTCAAGCAAGAATGCGTGGCAATCACGTGTCGGTTCCGACATCGTTGCAAGACAGCAATCTTTTGCAGCTGCATAGTGTTATGACTGACTGGAAGTTGAATGAAGAGCAGATCAGGGCGTTTACAATAGCAGCCATACATCTGCATCATCGCGACCAACCTCAATTGAAAATGTATTTGGGAGGAATGGCGGGTACGGGAAAATCGCGGGTAATATCTGCCATCGTTGATTTCCTGGAGCGCCGAAAAGAGAGTTATCGGTTTCTTATACTTGCGCCGACTGGCTCTGCTGCTGCCCTCGTCGATGGGTCAACGTATCACTCAGTACTGGGTATCTCACCGAACTGGGACTGCGATAACTGTGACCCAACTTCGCTGGCGAAGATCAAAAGTCGTCTACAAGGTGTGGATTTGATCTTTATCGACGAAGTGTCAATGCTGTCTTGTATGGACTTGTACAGGATATGTGCTCAGCTAGCGCAGATTTCTACGCACAGAGACACGCCTTTCGGAGGTTTACACGTGATAGTGGCTGAAGACTTTGCCCAACTCCCTCCTGTAAGTAAAGGTCAGACGCCATTATACTCTTCGTCAGTCGGTGCGTGGTCATCTGGTCTATCTAAGACTGAACAAGAAAGTGCAATAGGTAAGGCTATATGGCATCAATTTACTACTGTGGTGATGCTTCGTCGAAATATGCGTCAAACAGGGATATGCGAAGCCGATGCTTTGTTTCGTACTGCATTGGAGAACCTCCGATACAAGTCATGCACAAAAGAAGATATCGCGTTGTTCAAGTCACGTATAGTGAATTCATCGGTCAATGCACCTAGTCTTACTGACCCTAATTTTCGATTTGTATCAGTCATTACTGCATGGAATGCCCATAGAGATGCCATCAACTCTCTGATGTCGGCAGTCTATGCTCGCGAGCGTGGTGAACCGTTGCACTACTTCTACTCAAATGATGAGTGGTCATCGCAACTCAATATAAACAGTGTTCGCGCTACACAACGAGCCATTGCTAACACTGTAGATCCTATTCGCGCTTCCGATGATATTACGGAGGGAATCCGGCGTATTCTGTGGGATATTCCTCCATCTCTCGTTGAAAAACACGTGCCAGGTATGCTACCCCTCTGTATCGGCATGCCGGTTCTGTTAAAAGAGAACCAGGCGACTGAGTTATGTGCTACGAACGGTGCTGAAGGCACTGTGTATGGCTGGGATAGCACGGTCGATGCGTCAGGTAGAGAGTTTCTAAACACGCTTTTCGTAGAGCTAACTAATCCACCCCGTACAATACAGTTTCCCGAGCTACCTCCAAATGTTGTACCCGTACCGAAAGTGAGACGGTCCGTCAAGATTACTCTACCCAACGACAACGAGGTTCGTGTTCAGCGCGAGCAAGTCCATGTCTTACCTAACTTTGCAATGACAGATTATGCATCTCAGGGTCGCACTCGCATTTTTAATGTGTGCCATCTGGAAAAGTGTGGGTCGCATCTTTCGCTTTACACATGTTTATCACGCAGTGCAAGTCTCGCTGGCACAGCCATCATCGGAAACGTTGAAGAACGTAAGTTTCGAGGGGGTTTGTCCGGGACCCTGCGTCGCGAATTCCGAGAGTTGGAGATGTTAAATGACATTACGCGCCTTTCGTTTCAAGGTCATCTGCCGAGCCATGTGTATGGAGTCACGCGAACCGATTTACTTGCTCATTACCAAGCGTGGAGAGGTACGCTTTATGTACCGCAAGATGTCCCTCTCACACTGAATTGGTCTAACATGTGCATTAGTGACCTGAGGCCTCCGGATTCACTGTCGTCATGGCGTATACTGTCAGCTTCGGATATATCGGGAGATGGAGGTAAAAGCGGACATAATAAGGAATCTGAGGGTTATAAGCGAAAGGGCAAGTCGACCGATTGGAGTCCAGCAAAGCGAACGAAGAAAGACGGGAATACCTCAGCTTCTCGCGGTCCTTCGACAGTCAGTGGCCTATTAGGGTGTAAGTGGGACGGTCCAAACTGGAGCTGCGCCTATGACGCTATTGTCACTATTTTATGGAATATATATCGAGATCGAGGTGAGCAACGTTTATCGTTGTTGTCTGCTACTAATGATGTACTTGCAGGTTTGTATAGCAGCTTCTTGGCCTCTCCTCCTGCTGCGTCTACCTTGATCAATGCACGAGAAAGGCTTCGTGATGTAGTCTCTGCACGGCAGCCCAACATTTTTCCCCGATACGGTCAGGAGGCAATTGCGGTCGCAGACTTAGTGGCAAGTATGTTTGCAAACGACGTTCAATATGGAGCATGCATACTTACTTGCAATGTCTGTCAGATCACCACTGATCCTGTGCCTAGTACCAACTTGTTATGGCAAGCCTACGCACGGACATGGTCAGGTCACGGTTT
Organism: Phlebia tremellosa; assembly: GCA_011032875.1. Classification (NCBI taxonomy): domain Eukaryota; kingdom Fungi; phylum Basidiomycota; class Agaricomycetes; order Polyporales; family Meruliaceae; genus Phlebia; species Phlebia tremellosa. The sequence goes on along the minus strand of JAAIFI010000495.1, from coordinate 7,420 downwards.
GACATGGCCATCTCACATAACATCTACTGAACTGGTACGTGATCTACTGTTGCAACAATCCAGTACTCATCAATGCCCCTCATGTAACGAAACTTTGAGATTGCAAACAACGCTCACTGCTATTCCACCTGTCATCATACTTGAATTCCCACCCTTTACTGCTGAGTACCCAGTACTGGAGGTAGAGCTAGAGATACATGTACCGGTTGCGCAGGCCGCCGTTGCATATTGTCTTCGGGGAGTTATATACCACGGTGCAGCTCATTTCACATCAAGATACATTTCTTCGAACAGGGAAATCTGGTATCATGATGGCATCGTGACCGGTGCAGCTTGCCGGCTTGAACACAGCGACGGAATTAATCTACTAAACGCGTATGGACGGGTTGCATGTATATTGATTTACATTCCAGTCAGTTGATGTCAGGACATCCGTCAAATTGCTACTTTATTGCTGAAGTCTTCTGTCATGGTGGCTCCTTCATCATCGTGGCAGTCAAAATGCTCTTCTCTTGAGGGAGCAAAGTGCAGTACGTCCGATATTCTACTTGCTAGACGCTCTGTTTGGTCCGGCAGCGGTCCGGTCGGAGCGGTACACTCTACATGTGATGCAGACGCTCGCGCTACAGAGGTGGCGGCTTTAAGTAGTTTCTGAGATGGTCGTCAACTACTGCTATTGATATGTATACTTGCTAATTAACTCACCGCTATGTCTCTCGTTGATTTCAACTGCGTGAGTTCCATGATGACATATCGGACATCGCGCTGACCATTGGATCCTCTACCCTTGCTGATTATCTCAACGAACGCAGAGATCTCGACAAAATCTCCTTCGCGGAATGCCATAGGAAGACACGGTATGCACCTGCCTTCCCCATTGTACTTTCGCAGTATCAGCTTCTCTGAAATTCGCCAACGATTCTGCATTCGCATTGCTTTCTTGTCAGGATCGTCTTCCGGCTTGAGCAAATTATTGGGCTTAGGGCCGGTGTTAGGCACCTATACACTCGGTGTGTCAATTACTATATCTTTTAGCTGATGTGAGGCTCACCCTAGTGAACACCCTATGCATCAGAAACATCGTATCACCAGTTTCTTCTGCTTGTTCTCCTGTGATCGTCTCCTTGATATTACGCAGTGCGTGGATTTGGGGCATGAAAGGCTGCTCGAAACCCTTGCTTTCGAGTTCGACGTAATGTATGGCATGCATTGCTAGAGCTTCTCGCCTGCATACATGGACTAAGTACCATATCATCAACGTGTCATTTCTACGCTCACCCATGCCAATTTCCCAGTGGTCCAATCTTTAACGCTTTGACAAAGCCGTACAGCACCAGCTTTACCACGCGCCTTTCTCCGACGACGCTCTCGTCGTAGGCGAAGTCGTGTCTGCGTGATTGATCTATACCCACTTCGAGTTTGGGGTAGACGTGTGCCCACGCTGCGATGGCTTCGGTCGTATCCGGTATTGCGCCTTCTTGGTAGGTACGTTGTCCCTTCTCATCGATAACGACCCTCGGCAGCGGCGCACCAAATGCCTTCGGCCAGAACTCCTTGGCGAGGTGGTCACCAACTATGTGTTTCATGTTATGGCTCACCGACCAGATGCATAGAATCGAGGAGCTCACCGATGGCGTACGACATATTTCTGATAGGCGACGAATAACGGCGGCGATTTGCAGGAAGATTTAGGATATTGATTTCCCCTCGCTTTACTGTAAGTGGCCACAGTTTTCAAGTTATTGATTCGATTCTCCGCTCGAAATGTTCAGGAAGGCGCCCCCGACTCTCCATGACTGATTATCTATCTGAGTTTCTAGATGCCTAAGGACGATCGACACTATCAGATCTTGGTCCATGGAGGTGCCGGACGTGGTAAACCGCAGCAGGCTGTAGAAGGAATTTGGAGACGCCGCGCACCGAAACAACGGGTTTGTCTGTGCCATATAACATCCAGTAAGCCATTCTTGCAGCTCACCTTCATCTCACTGCTCTACCATGACCAACCTTCGTCGCACTAAACGTTCTGGGCAAGACAAGCCAACTCCTCCCCCAAAGAAGCGTCAGCGTGAGTACTTTGTTCGTATCATCACACGATGAACGTACACTAATGTTGCAGCGAATCGCGGTGGTGCCGTTGTTCTATCCAACGGTGCATTGGTTTTTCACGCTGGACCTGGAACAGCAATGTAATTAAATCCTGTTTCTCCCTGTATCGTTGTCTTCGCTAACGCTCCATATAGTGCTACACCCAGCACAGACGACGCTGACCAAAGCGCAACGGAATCGTCTGAGACCTCAGCGGATTCTGGACGGGCGTCGCCACATTTGCAGGTAGAGGAAACCCAAGCTTTCGACGACACTGCAGATAACAGCAAGTACGCTAAAAATTTTCACCGCCGTATATCCGTTTGATGAACGTCGACAGTCCTTCAAAGGAGACGGAGACTGCCGCCAGCGCCAACGTTGATCTGTTAGCTCACTCCTTTCTCCCCGACGATATTGTCGGTACTGATTATGATTCCCGCATTTAGCCATGCCGTCGGTCTCACTTCTAGGCCAGATGTCACGCTTCAGCCAAACGTCCTTGAAGCGCTGAAGAGCTTTACTCATGCACATGCACAACCTAACGTTGACAAGAGCGTGACGGGAGATACAGCTGTTGCCCCGATAGCTAAGGACAAAGCCACCCCCGCGAATGTCCAGGTTATTGGTAAGCCTGACACTGATGGGAGTGACAACATGTTGTTAGTTTTTCCTCATATTTCGACGTATTCGCACTGCCTACATGTGGAACAGGGTCGCATCGAAGTCCACGGCACTCCCAGCTATATCTGCGGACCGTATTGTCAATACTACAGCAGCCAACGCTGTTCAAACGGTGCTTCACGCGGATGCCACATCGACCGTCGTCGATAAGCCTGTCACCCCTGCCAATGCCGCGCCTCCCAACACTTCCCTTGCCAATGCTCCAACTTCCAAGGTCCACTCGACCAACGATGGAGCTCCTGCGCCGCTAACCGAAGGGTAAGTGATTGATCTGTTGCAGGTTTGGTTCGCTCAGTGTCGTATCTTTAGAAGTGCCTCTGGCGTACCTGCCACCACATCACTAGAACGTACTATCACTCATCTCCCGAAATACTACTCCACCGCGTTGTTAGAGTATGTCATTGCTCGCCATCTGATCTGCATACGTCTAACAATTTTATAGACGTTTCGAGAGAGCGGTTCGCTTGAATAATGAGAAATATCATAGATATGCAATTGGCGAAGCACCCCTTCGACGCATGCATTGGCAGGGACAGTACTTTAGCATTGGCTCTACCACAGTCACTCTACTCATGCTTGGGCGCGTGACTAAAGTTCACTTTGTGGCAGACGATGGTAGTCCTCCCGACCGCAGCTATGTCCGCTTCAAGTTACTGCGCGATTCCGATGGAATCATTGCGCGTCGTCTACTTCAAGAATACGCACGTCCACCATTTTGTAAGTCTCTCACAATCTTTCGACCTTCTCAGAATTGACACATCAATCCAGCGAGTTCAAAGATGTCTGTTCAAGCGGGACTCTTTACGTCATCTTGGTCCCCTAGCAAGTCGTATAGGAATGACTCTGATGAAGAGTCAAAGGTATAACTGATTCTACAACTTGTGCTCGATGCATAGCTAACTGACCAATTTACAGAGAAGTTACTTCGACAAGTGCTACGATGGACGTGAAGAGATCAAAGCCCGGTCCGATATGAAACGATATGATCCCGGCAATTTGAAGCCTAACGATGTTGTCTTGGTAGATGCCGTCTTGAAACGCTATGGTGGAGGAAACAGTGGCGTTTGGAGACAGTACCGCACCACTTACGAATTGCGTGCTCTGACCTTGGTGTTTTCTGCTCCGATGAACTCAGAGGTTGAGCCGGAGTCAGAAGAAGACGAGGGGCCTAACGAGAGTTTTTGAAGAGGATGTCGATATGACAATATCATTGCAACGTGTACTATGTCCATAGTAGATCTCCAAATGACCTTCCAGTATTTGCGCATTTTACTCGTAGCTGTCCTATCGTCGGTTTGCTCGTCTTCTGCGCTTTGCGCGCTCACAGGAGCTCCATTCTGCGAGTAAGTGGCAAGCGCTCATGTCCCTATCTTTCAACGTATCCATTTCGCTGATCGGCACCGAAAGCATAGGAGATATGCGTGCGCGCGGAGCCTCTGTCTCAAGCCAATCACTATCCAGTAACCTTTTCGTGTACGCAGCAGCGAAAGCTTATCCATTATCTTGGCTCAAAGCACCCTATCTCAAATCAATTCTCTGGTATGAAACTGTGCAGTCGTACTCCTAACGACAAATCGTTTTCATTCAGGAGACAGCTGCGCAAAGTTCTTACTCACCAGTGAAACGTGATTGAATACACTTCTTTCCGCCACACAGACGCGCCGACTTATCACTCTGGATGTTGTGCACGCGACATCGACTGAAGTTCGCATGATCTGTACAGCAATTTTCAACATCACAACCTTGGTTTCATACTAAAGGTTTGGGCCGTCATTGGTGCGTCATATTGTGCTAACCCAGTTAGAAAGTTTAGGAGCTAATGATATGAAGATTGCGTTTTCCAAGAGCGTCAGGAGTGCTCAATTTGTCGCAAAGCAGTGGGGCGTACTGGTTAGCCAAGTGCCCCGGAATGCACACGCAGCAGCGGCGGTCTTATGCACAGATCTACATCGTCTCCTATCATTTCAGGGATGAGGACCGGCGCAGGCCAGTGACGCGGAGTCATACTCCTGACAACAAGCCATCCCTGCTTAGGAAAAAGATGAGTGCTGCTATCGAGACATCAATCACATTCAAACCCGTACATAGCCCGAAACAGCTCAACATTGGCTTGCTTTTTTTGTTGAACTCAATCTCGGTTTCGGTCTAATCTTACTTGTCAATAGGTCATCAGACGTGTTTGATACACTGGCATGACCGCGCGCATTCACGATTAGGCAAGTCGCATAGGAGCAACCTGACTGCGCATGGATTTGCAACCATCTGGAAGGTCATTTGTCGCTCTTGTCTCGATGCAAATCCCGAGTCTTACTTTGTGACGTTTCCAGTCCTTTACTGCAGCAAGATCGCCTGCGAATAACAACGGTCATCGTTAGAGACTCCCTCATGAGGTATGTGGCGATAAACACCCCTGTGTCAAAACACGGATTTCTTCCACAGACGGTCGATGTCAATGCCCCTATTACAGCACCGAACAGGGAGCAATTAGACGGGCATAATATGTCATCGAGTATACAATCAAATCACACAGGCGTGCGCAGCGTTGTGTTTCCCAGCAAGGCCCAAGATTATCGATTTATCTCCTGTCTTGCCCCTAACGTTTAAAGTCAATTGATAGCCTATCAAATCTTCACGGCGGAAATCTAAGGCTTCGATTCGGAGGCGTTCTTGTGGCATCGTCGGTACCGCGATGCACGATCATCAAAACACAGATTTCTTCCATACATAATTGGTGCCGACGCCCCTGTTACAACACCGAAGACGGAGGAGTCGGATGGCTTTCATATGACGCCAAGTATACAGTCCACCGGGCATCAAATGACACGGCACTGCGCAGCGGCATGTATCTCTAACATGGTCCGAGATTATCAATATAACCCCTGTCACGCCTATGACGACCGACTTCCATCGACAGCCTATCGAATCTTCGCAGCAGAGGTCCAAGGTTTCGGTACTCGGAGGCTTTAGACCAAATTTCTGGTACCGCGCTGTACGATCGCGCCACGGTCCCTGTCCTTTTGACATTTTTTGCATTGCAGATGATACCAGTTCCTTGCCGCACGGTCTCCTGTGAGATGCCCGCTTCGTCATGCATACGCCTCATCCAGACGACCATATCGAACATCTATGCGTCTCGGCATCTCCTATTCCAGGTGGTGCTCCCTATACTGCAATGCAGTGTTGTGTATCACAGTAGATCCAGTCCCCTATCTATTCTATCAGGAGCACAATCAGTAATGAATGCAGCTCACTTTGTCTTAGTGCGCGTCGCAGGTCCTATCCGCCGTGGTTCCCTGTACCGTCTAACGCGAGATGTGAAATCACATAAGATATAGGAGTACGTGACTCGGTATCTGCTACAAGTTTCTGTCACTGTTAGACACATTCGCAATGCAGAGACTCCACTAAGTTGGTATCATACTCCTCTGGTGTGCAAGAACCGACAATCCGTGGACTCTTACAGGTACCGCGTTTAGCTTCCTCTGATCTATGCATTTATCTTCCGTGTCGATCACGATCATTGGCCGCCACATCTTGTGATCGAAGGTGCGAATCTACGGCTTACACCACTGGACAAATCGATAACAGGGCTTGCACGGCCACAACTCGTTCTAGGTACTACTCTAACATGTAGAGACACTCGCTATATCGTCATATGGAATCCATGTAACTGAAGGGATACACCGTTAGAGTCAACTTGGGGTCTAGTCCGCGTTCTGGCATCAGATGATCAGCTTTCGGTCACTTGGAGTAAAGTACAGCAAATCGTACCGTAGACGTGCGGAATATATCGCTGCATGCGCTCTGTCATCTCGCAGCTCCAAGGCGTCGAGCCACCTACTCGAGTTAATATAGACCTAATCTCAAATCCTATGTGTAACTCCGATAGAATGGTAAAGCGCTTGAGATTCTCGTCCAGTTGACCCCACTGGGACGCTGACAGGGCGCATTCAGGGTAAGCGAGTTCGCTGGATGGCACGTAAAACATAATACGCAATGAGATGAGGCGGCGGGGAAGAAGAGTTGTGATGAACAACAGTGACTCTCGTAGGTTACGCCGACCGTTCATGCGGAAGGACGGGATCATGATGCGCATGTACAGCGCACACGATGTCAATGAACGCAACGTTCCAAGGTCTAGCCCTGACCATTGTTCAAGCGTGGGAGCTATAGAACTGTCAGTGAAGACGAAGCAGATATACATTTATATGTCACGCACCGTTGAATTCATTTTCCATGTGCAAGCCGATGTGCTCCATCGATCCCCGATGCGCGTTGAGCAGCTCTCCCAGGTTCCTAATCTCCCCATCTCCGACCTCCCTGTAGTTCAAGCCGACGATCGTATCGTTACCAGTATCAGGAAGGAGTTGCCTGAAGCTGAATCGTCTTGGAGAGGTCGTTCGATGAAGAGATACCCATGGGACGGGCATAGGAACAACGGCGAGGTCAACCGGGAGACGATGTATGTATTGCAACCCTAGATGATCTAAACTGCTCGTGCACCGCAATAGGTCCAACACGTGCGTGTCTTCCGAGAAGTGAGTTATACGAGAAAGTGTGATCGACCGAAAGGGACGAGGCTGCAGCAGAGCAAAGCAGTCGTGTTCGGGTACAGGGAAGCAATCGTTCCAAAACGTGTTCTCCATATGAA
>JAAIFI010000494.1:0-16002 GCA_011032875.1 Phlebia tremellosa | reverse complement strand
AAGATCGCAGGTGTTTTCGGAGAGGCGGTGTGTTATCAGAGCCTAAGGCGGGCATTGCACGCGAGCTGTGCTATGTCCCGACTGGCGACACACAGGCAGGGCAGAGAGCGGACCGACGAGGACGGCGCACGCTGCATGCCCCGACTCATAAGGAACAAGACCGTCGTGGACAACAAACGACGCAAGACGCCCATTTATAACATACACGGAAAACGCGGGGTATAAAGACCCGTTGGACAAAGACTCTTTGTTCCCCAATCTCCCCGCTACAGATGGCACCCAATATCGCAACGGAGAGTTCTTACGTCAGCTATCGCTTGGTCCAGCGGGCGAGGCACAAGCGCTGCATTGGCTTTGAATGCCGCGGCGAACTTTCACTTTGTTTTCTGAAGACTCCGTCGTCCCTGCACATAGCAGTGCGTCGTTCGACCGCGAAAACTACACCACGACCGTCGGCGCACAGCGCCAGGACTTGAACGCAGGGCTAGCGAGGACGCACTGTTCGCAGGTATGTCATTTTATGTGAATCCAATTTCCCCGCACTGACACGCCCAGCTGTTTCTCGTGAGTGTTTGCAGATCTTTTTGCATAGTGTCACTTGTTGACAATTTTCGACTTGTGTACTGTGCAGCACTTCACCAATGGCGTGCACAGCCGCGAACGCAGCGTGACGATCGCCGTCAATGCGGACTTCTTCGATCTGGACGCCATCAACATGACTTCTGCGGCGAGCCAAAGGTTTTTCGCACCCTACGCACGAAACTCCAACGTCGAATGAAACGGCGATTGTGTTTCTTCTACCCGGTGAAGGTATTGCATAGTCTCGCTGCGCATCCTGGCCGACCGTTCCGCACTCGCAACCGCCACCCATCCACGCCGCACTCACGTCCAACGATGTGAACGATACTTTGGAGTTTATTGAATACGGTACCTGCCGGTCGCTGAGCCGCGGACACAGCAACACTGGAGCAGCAGCCCAAATAGAGAAACAGGCAGAAATATGGACCGACCTTTTCCGGGGCCGGACCTCACACAGTGCACACGCGGGCGACATGCCCTCAGTAGTTTTGGGTTTCTGCATGCCCACCACAGCCCTCTCGCGCAGTCTGCCGCCTCACACTTGTCATGTTCACGATGGGCGCCTATTCCGTTCTTGTCCAGCTCCGCGCGTAGCACGATGAGGACGCCACCGATTGGCCGATAATTTGCTTGCGGAGTGCACTGTCGATGACCTCGGTGCGTTGCCATTTTCTCTCCCCCGTCTTTGACCTCCGACTCATTGATTTCACTTGTTAGTATTGGTGATTGGCACCTAGCTTAACGCTCTCACGTCTGAGGCCCAGCCTCTCGCAACTATCACACTGGACATTCGTGATACCATCGCGCCGTGCCGCACACATGCATAGCGAAGGCCGCGTTGACATGAGAGGAGATGACCGCCCCGACGGCGCATCCACTCTGACAGCCTTCACATCGCCAGGTCCTCCGTCATGCATACGTTGACGTATGCTGCATCGGAGAGGACTCTGCGTAGGGCATAGCCCTTCCACGCGACTCGCTGCCGCATATTTCTCACATCTACGATGGGCGCTTATCGCGTCCTCAGTGTGCTTCGCGTGCAGCACGACGACGACAACGCTGAAAGGTCCGAAACCGTCTGATTGGCATGCGGACGACGAACATGGTAAAGGCCCATTTTGTTTTCTCTTGCCCTCGCACTCACGCTCGCACGTTTCACTTAGTTTGGGCGAGCCGCATCTCTCTCTCGAAACTCGGAAGTCTCAAGACTCGTCGGTCTAGCCTCTCGAAACTCTCGAAACGGACGCCTCCGGCACCGAATTGTCTCGCCGCAAACTCGCAGGCCCAGTCCGGAAACCACAAACCGCGTTGTGAAGACCGCTCCGGCAGATCCTAGCCGGAAACTCCATTATACCACGATCCTCGCCGATTTGCGCACAGCGACGTGTCGCATGCCACGACACGTGCATACGCCTCCTCCACACCTCACCACCACTTACTCTTCACGGCTACGATTCACGCCCAATGCACGCTCACTGGGTATCGCGCGTAACGCGGCAAGGGCACACTGACGGGCTTGCTATCGGCGATTGCGCCAACCGATGGCGATCTCGCCTGTTTTTGTGAGTGGTACCTCTTCTCTCACTCACGTTGCACCCTCAGACCCATAGAATTTGCTTGACAGACCACTGGGCTACCGCCCACTCACGCCCTAGCTCAGCCTCTCGTGACTCGAGCACTCTCTTCGTGAACGCTTTGAACAGCGGCGCGGCGCGCCGCCCACGCGCACAGGACACGTCGGCATGACGAGCGACGATCACTCCGGCGGCACACCCCTCCTGGCACCGCGACGTCTTTCGCGCTGTGTACGCCGACGCGTGCTATATCACTGGAGGCTCTGTGCTGATTGCAGCCCTTCCGCACAACACGCCGCCTGCGCCGACCCTCTGTATCTACGGCGCGCCTCCAACGAGCAGCACGCGTAGCACGACGTCACCACCCCCGACGAGCTCGCCGTCATGTGCAGCTTGCATACGACGATCAAGGTGTGAGTTCAGTTTTATTCGACCTAAATTTGCACTCACCTTCGCAAGTCCCATTTTTAAGCTTCTATGAATCCCGCCCAACGTGCTCGCTTGTCAGTCAGCCCCTCGCCACTGGTACACTGGACGGCTTTACCACCGTCATGCCGCGCACGCGCACGGCGGGGACATTGCGGCATACGAGACGACTCTGGCAGCACATTCGGCCAAACAGACGCCTCATGACGTGACGCCCTCTGACATTGTACGCGACCAGCGTGTACCGTGTTGTTGGCGGTTCTGCGCAACGCGTAGCCACTTAATTAGCAAGTTTTCACCGCGTTGACGATGGGCGCTTATCGTGCTCTCAACGAGCATCGCGTATAACACAATGCCATCGCCGGTGACGGGCACGCGGTCGCGTGTGCAGCTTGAGAACGTAGGGTAACTTGTACGTCAGTATTTGTTTTACTCCGGTTTGTATCCACGCTCACCAGAACCACTTATCAACCCTGGCCGGCCACTGAACATACAGTACTCTCACTACTCGGCCCGGCCTCTCGCAAACCCCGTACTGGACGTTTTTCAGCCCGGGAAGACCACGTCGCATGCGCACGGGCTCGAACTGACCCCTTAGAGTGGCGGGAGCTGTTACCGACGGGCGTTGAGCCCGCGCAGATCACGGTGGCGGCTGTCCACGCCGACAATGGAGGACGAGCGCACTGCACTCGCAGTCTTGTGCCGTCCATCATTTCCCTGGGATCAGAGGACTCGCACGTTCTGACGTAGCAGTCGGTGATTCTTGCCGGACCAGCGGCTGCACGCTTGGACGCACGGGGAGACATGTTCGCGTCCATGAAGAGTATAGGACGGTCCTCGTGCGTGCGTGTACGGCATCTTGCGCGGCGTACACGTCTGCCCAGCGCGCTGAGGCTGAAGACGAAATAATTGTCAGATGGGACGAACGACGACGACGGAGTGAGAACAAACCTCCGCAGCTGCAGCGAACACAGCATATGGGTACACGAACGACACAAATGGCATCGTTTTCACGCGACATACGGGCCACAAGCGAATGACGGCCCCGACGTGCTTGTTTCTGTCGACCAGCAGCAGCAGAAAGAGACTGTTTCGTCGCGCAAGACGGAATAGCGACTAGAAGATACGAACACATTAGAAAGGTATTTGATTTATTTACTCTGATAGCGCGTTATCATCACTTACCCACGACCATGCATTCCCGCAGTAAACCGAACCTGAAATCTCTAGGTTCGGTATCATCAATGATTATCAGATCACAAGAGTGACGGGCGACGTACCGAGACCGAGACCGAGACCGAGGCCAGTCACCGCGTTGGATAGCACTAGGGCAAGGTAATGTACGATGATATCAACACCAGTCGTGCAAGGGAGAGAAAGAAATATCGATACGCAGATTTGGAAGGGTGCGTGCTTCGTTGTTGGCTGTTTGCCGTGAAACTGACGTCAATTTCAAAAGATCAGTACCATCACTCGAGTCCGTGACAGCCTACACGAAGGCGTACGGTTTACGAGAGGATTCCAATATTTTCGGCCTGTACACGGCTCGACCGCTCGCTGCGGAATGTACAGCGTCGCTCAGTGACGCATCGTGTTTCGTTGCGTCTGTGAGAGGTTTAGATGTTAGTACAAGTCAAGAGGAGATAGGCCTGCGCTCACCGGTAAGTGTTGGTATGCCTTTCACTCTTAAATAGTCGTTTATCTCGATTAGCATACCTCGACGACACGGCTGGCGCGCACGCGCGGCGTCGTGGCATCACCATTGACAAAGGACGCCGCCTGCAGGCCTATCCTGCAAGTCTTCCGCGGTGGCTCAAAAAGAACATGACCCGAGGAGAAACAGTGACTAGTCCCGTTTTGTCCGATTGTACTGCACGCAGCTGTACTGTGTCTATCTTCAATGCGGGCGGGAGTGCGCAGACTCGGTGGTGCGAGCACGGGGAAGCAGATGTTTAGTGTGAGGCACGGCGGATCGGGTACAATGCCCGATGCAGCGGTGCAGAGGATGGCACGAGATCAGGATCGACTAGGTATGCACAGAACCTTTTAGCCGTGAAGCGGTAGCTGACACCTATTGTAATGTATGGTTAGGGGGTCGGCGGTGGTGCAGGCTGGCCGTGAGCTGCCTCGCGCGTCATGGCACGCGCAAAAAAGACATAGTGGGAGCACCCCGACAAGAGACCACCGACGGTGAACGTAGGCGAAGCGGACAGGCGTCCGTGTGAGTATCCTTATTTTAAAGGTGGCGAGCATCTACCGCGATGCGACTTGAAGAAGGGCAGACGATTCGAGACTGTCGAGATGACGGAGACCGTCTTCGATCGCTCGCGCTGCGTCGCATTGCAAAATGTGTTCCGCCCCACACAGTTTGTCTAGATGGAGTCGCACGAGCGCGAATGGTAATAAACGGGGGCTGGAATCGAGATCGAGGAAGACGACGTGATGACAGTGGGTGCAAGGTGAGCCCGCACCCGCACTTCTGAGCGTGAACCTACTAGTTGGCTGACGCGCCGCTCAGCTCATCTAGCTAAATAACAAACAATGTATATAAGACACTGGGAATGAAATAGATCTTTTGGCATACCTGTTGCGTGTTCGGTATGGCGAGAGCGCCATCTAAGAGTCAGAAGGAAGAGGCCGACAGAACAGCGTACCAGGGAAGGACAGCCCCGGTAAGAAATTCGAACAGCGAGGATGCGTCGTTGGCGTGGACTGTCTAAAGTGCACGAGGTGCCGTCGCGCAGTGCACGTGAGAACGACGTAACGGTGGTGATGTGCGAAGGCTAGTGGGTGCTGTGAGAAATCTCGGGATGAAGGTGAGAATGGCAGGTCACGGAAATCATACGGTGAGCACGTACCTGTTACTGTCCGTTGTCCGTCGCATACTGACGCTGTCAATGACACCGTGAAATAATATTGACGGTGCTGGATGGTGAGTACGCCGGTCATTTAAATCACCTCGTGATTGTCTTGTGCTATTGCGAGATCTACTAGCATGTGCCACAATTAACAAGGAGTCAGTAGCAGACATCTTAGACATATTTCATCTATTAGTCGCACGTTCTCGAAGCGGGCACCGCCAAGTCTGACATGAGATCTCGTTGTGGGTTTTGATGTCACGGACTGAGAGACTTCGAGCGCCCTCACTGGACATGCTCGCATCTCATTTCGAGGGCACGCTGTTGGGTGATGTCTGTGTCGGAATGGTTGTACCTGAGACTGTACAATTGCCGGACAACGATGGTGAGTCATGGTTGATGATGAGAGTGAACAGGAAGATAGGTACCATGCATCTCGAAAGCTTCCTGAACTTGCGCTTCGATTGAGGAGCATTGGGCGAGTCTGACAATTCCAGAGCGTCGCTTTCGGAAAGTCTGCTTTGTTATTTAATAAGTCTGCAATTGACAAAAACATGCCTGAAGTTGAGAGCGTACCGGATGTCGATGGGCATGCTCGATCACGGTGATTGTCAGCTAAGTTATTAACAAAGAATTGGGATGCCTAAGTAGGTAACATACCATCTATCTGTGTTTCACGTTGTACGACCCCGTACCTACTGTATCTCGAAGCTTTCTATATCTGTNGTACGACCCCGTACCTACTGTATCTCGAAGCTTTCTATATCTGTGCTTCGATTTGGCATTGTCAGTGTCAACCATAAGATTCTGGAGATGTTAGAAGCACTCACTCAAATAATCTGGATGTATGGGACCCTCTGTTAGCGGAGTCCAGCTTATAGAAACATGGCATGCCATGCTCGCTTGAAGATGTCCTGCGCATTCGTGGCAATGTGATGCTTCCAGAGGCGACACAACAAGCTCCCCAAGACCATTGTTATCAAAACCTTGTTGGGTCAAGGCGGGCTGAGAGCGTCTGGATCAACGGCATCAATAGCGTACTGATACTTCGATAAGGCTGGCTGACCTCTACGTCGGTTGTATGTGCAACATATATCAAGCCACTCGTAATTCTATATGCACGAATGAAATGCTATAGATTACAAGACGAATTAGTGTACGGTTCATATCTGAATCGCTATGACAGCTCACCTCTATGACATCATAGTCAAGAGAGCAGCAAGAAATATATCTACCGAAATCCAGAATTTGGTCAGCGTCCTAGCGTTGCACTGTTTCGAATGACGACAGTTATCATGTAGCATAGTACATATATAACTGAGAAAACGTACCTCTAATACACAGATTATACCACCATTAGGTGGGTTGAGCTGCGAGCAGAAAGAACGCTCCGAGTCGTGTTGACCAACTTGCGGCTCGGTGCCCGGTTAAGTAGGATGGAACTTCAGCAACAGACAGAGGGAAGAAAGGGATGAGGGGAGTGCTGGGGCATACTGCTCGTTTAAGACCTCCTTTTATATCTAGGGGATACGGTGATTTGACACCGAGAATGACGAGAGGCCTTCTGACCCGAAGTCACAACCAAAATGAGTCTGAGTCCGTAGGGCACCCCAATATCCAAGGTGTGTCAAGAAAACAACCTAGAAGATTTAGCGGAACACGGCGGTTGACAAGGTCATATCACACCATCAAATGCCATCAAATGTTGCGTTATTTGAGGGGGAGGTACCTCACCGAGTGACGGAGAGGTCTCAGACAGGCGTAGTACACCAGGAGCACGATGGGCACGACCTCTGCTTGTTCCGAGTCAATAAGGAATCACAATTCTGAAATACAAAGCTAAAATATTCAATAAAAGTATAGGCTATCGGTTGGACGATGTCTTACCACGATTTCCCTCACGGTCATCATGTTATTGTAGTCGGTCTCCAAAGCGAAAAACAGAGCAAGTCGGAGTCAGTTGAATCAAACTGTGAGTTTCCGCATGAACAGAATGAATTCTGCTCTGAATTCCAGCTGATACTGTATGAAGGTACCATGCAAACTTCATCATGCATATCTAGGCTGAGTTAAATGATCTTCAAACGTGCAGTGTAAGATGATTCATGGATTTCAGATGAACGAATGAGCGGCGCTTCGACCTAGCTGCAACTGATGCAGTTTCCAATTTGGGACCTGATTCCGCTTGGTGGCGCCCACGAGGCAGTTTCTCCTAGGTTTCTCCTGAGGCCTGCCTCACCGCTTTACCGCCATCATCCATGGCAAACTTGCTCGGAGCAGTGGTCCGTTTCTGACACAGCCACTTTACGCTCATATACTCGATATGAGACTCTTATATTCTAACTTCTTTGAGGCGGTCATTTGATTGCTTCAAGAGGAACATATGGCATACTCAAGCTTTCACTCGGTCAATGTACAGGGCCAAGCACATTGCGGATCTCGTTCAAGAGGTGGGCCACAAGACCTATATAGATGGTAACCGGAAGTGTATTGCTAATGCACACTTTAGTTAACTCAAAGGCAGCCTTCCTCTGTCTCGAGTCAGAGCTCTGAGCTAGTGCCGCATGCGCCCTCATGTCATGATCATACCATTTCATATTTCAAATTATTATGTTGGTCAGTATATAATGACCACTGTCTCCACACACGGTTGGTCAGAATACTCTTGTTATAACATCCAGGCTGGATCTTTCTCTGGCATGCCTCGAAGCTCGCACCACCGTGCATTAATCATCAGATCATGTCAGCTTTTACGCTCTCTTCCTGCGACTCTGCACTAACCAATTAACAACAGCCGACCAGAGCAGTTGCTACAGGGCTTGCATACTTGATGCGCATGCAGATCTGGTGGCGGTTGTTACGCGCAAGCTCAGTACGTTCAGTTCCGCTACTCACCCTGCATATGCGCGCTGATCGGAAATGCCATGAATAAACCTGCAGCCGAAATAACTGGAGTTCTAGATGCCGCAATGCACTGGAATCCACGTTCGTTTGCTCGCTGCATCACGCTAAAGTATGGAGTCAGGCTGTCCGGCGAGCCTTACAAGCTTGAGCATCCGTCAAAGATATGGGACCTCAAACAACTGCGGAGACTGATCAGGATGTGGAAGGCTGGTCACATCCGCTTCGAGAGGCTGGAACAGGGTGAACATGATCGGATCAAGGACAAGTACGTGACTCTGCGGCGAGGGAAAAATGCTCGCCGAGAGATGAATACGGCAGAGAGCAAACGGATGAACTTGCGGAGGGTTAGCACGGTGGGTATCAAGGGGAAGGGACTGATTAAAACTCCCGAGTTTGTCTTGGACTCGGATGCGGAGTGATTGTTTTGTCATGCTTCATCGGAGCTATCATGGCTAGAATAGATGAGACAGAATAGAGCATTTTATTCATTATTGCAGTGAAATCCATAGTCTGAAGAGAGAGCAGTATAGTCTATTGGCAAGATTGCCAATGTTCTATCCTGCTCTCACTGCAGATTACAGAAGTTTGCGAGCTCCGCGTTGCACTGAGCACTGAGTGGATGCGAAGAAATCAGACGGAACAATGGGTACATCAAGGTGGAGACAACTCTAATTTGCACCAGCCTGTCGCGGCCAACTCAACCGTAACGAGGGTATCATGTCTCATAATCCTTAGAACAGGGTTGCTAGTCCCTCCGCTTGATTCTCACATAATGTTACGTTGAACGCCGCTGACTCAGAGCTGCCAGTAGCGAGGTTCCACTGAAACTCATCGGACATGATAGACACCCGCCAGCCACACGTTCTTCGCGTTCACCCCATGATGCCTCAGTTTGACCATCCACTCCTGATCCACCCCAGACAGGCACAGGTCGTGCACTGCGCAATGCCCTCAGACAGCTGATCATGGAGTTTCCGTACACGGCAATGAGCAGTCATTTATCTTGCCTTGAACTAGCCGCAACGGTACGTCCGGGGGTTACAATGCACCTGAGAAGCATTGCTCGTAGCTGGTAAGCTGTTTCCCAGTTGCTCCGCATGATACAAACGCTCACCTGCAGCTCCGATGCACGCAGCACAGTGGTCTTCGATGACCTTCGTCGCGTCCGAGTCGAACAGGCGCACGCACGTTGCGAAGCGGTGTCGACGTCGTTCTCAAACGAGAGCCCCGTAACCAGCCGGGGGTGACCGCGACGAAGGTGAAGCAAACGCTCATCAGCGACGCCTGCCACCAAGCGCGGTGTTAGAGGCACCGTTACCGCGACGCCGGATGGTGCAGACATTACACGGAGCTTGCTGTGCACGAGAGGGTGGTCGTGCCACAGAGGCGCGGCGCGCCATCACAGATGCTGCCTACTGCTGACGGACACCTCCGGGGCCTGTCGTCACCGTGCTGTAAGTGGACAATGGTGCGCAGCATGCGAAAAACCGCCATTGCTGCAATGCTAAAGATTTCGATCTGGATAACCAGTAAGTACAAATTGAGTCCTTCAATCAGTTCTACACTTACATGGCCCATGTTCCTAGTACCTGCCGTATTCTGGCGTGAGATGGAAACGTTTACGACGGGCCACGGTCGTCGGCCATCTCAGGGGGAGGGCCCTTGGGCGATCAGAAGAGTACTGCACGGGGCACAACGCTGAGCGGACGCAGAGCTTCAACCTCGATGTATGTCGTCCGGTAGGTTACAACCCATCTTTCTATCATGAAATCGAACGTTTACCATCAAAACTAGAAGCCCGACGTGCTTTCTTTCGTCAGGCGCCCGTAAAGCGTATGAAGATCTGCGTCGGAAAGTGCGACAATATTTCTTCGCGGATGGCTTCCGCTTCGTGTGAACGTAATAGGTGAGCAATGTATACGACATATACACCAGAAACGAACACTTACGATGGCGAAATTGCGGCTGCACAAGCAGATTTGCAGGGGCATGGAGGAGATGCACAGAATCAAAGCCTAACGCGGTACATTCCGATAAGGGGAGACCCCATTTTCTGGAATTCCGTTGTTCAATCATCCCAAAACATCCTCGTTACGAACGCGCAGACTCGCCTCACGAAACGCACGCTGGAGAGGTCGTCTTGCGTTGAGCGCTCTGAAATCGCATGAACCGACGTCGAAAATTGTGGCAATTTTCCTCCGCTGATGGCTTCCATTTTGCTATAGCACAATAGGTGAGTATAACGCGCTATAGTTTCACTATGAACGCAGACTTACGATGACGAAATGGTAGCGGGGCGGCCGAATCTCTGTGGTGCACGGGACCATTGGGTGGCACGGTGTCCTCGAAGGGTGGAGGTCCCATCTTATGGATCCTCATCGTTCAGCTATGTAGAAGACCTGTCGTCGTAAAATCGAACACTTACCCTGCGGAATCAACGCTCCAAAGCTCGTCTTACGTTAGACGCTCGGAAAGCGCATGAATCGACGTCGAAAAGTGCGGCAACTTTCGTCTGCCGATGGCTTTCATTTTGCTACAGTGCAATAGGTGAGTACAACGCGCTATGTTTGCCCTATGAACGCAGACTTACGATGACGAGATGGTAGCGGAGCGACCGAATCTCTGTGGTGCATGGGACCATTGGGTGGCGCGGTGTCCTCGAAGGGTGGAGGTCCCATCTTCTGGATCTTCATCGTTCAGCTCTCCAGAAGACCTCTCGTCGTAAAATCGAACACTTACCCCGCGGAATCAACGCTGCAAAGCTCGTCTTACGTTAGACGCTCGGAAAGCGCATGAACCGACGTCGAAAAGTGCGGCAACTTTCCTCCGCTGATGGCTTTCATTTTGCTACAGTGCAATAGTTGAGCACGACGCGCTATGTTTGCACTACGAACGCAGACTTACGATGACGAAATAGCAGCGGGGCGGCCTGATCTCTATGGTGCACGGGACCAGTGGGTGGCACGGTGTCCTCGAAGGGTGGAGGTCCCATCTTCTGGATCCTCATCGTTCAGCTATGCAGAAGACTGTACGCCATGAAATCGAACACTTACCCCGCGGAATCAACGCTCCAAAGCTCGTCTTACGTTAGACGCTCGGAAAGCGTATGAATCGGCGTCGAAAACACCGCCAAATTTTCTCCCCCGATGCCTCTCATTCTGCGTGGAATAATAGCTCAACGTGACGCAATTGGCATACGCTAAGATCAAAGATATACCTTGGAAAAGCGGTGTCCGTAGAGCCGAATTTCTGTCGACAGCGGAGTCTGAGCGAAGAATGGTCTGGCACGGTGGCAACAAGAAGCAGCGATACGGGAATCTATGAGGACGATATGTGAGTAACATCCTATCCATCCGTCAGCCAACCGAACACTCACATTGAGCCGTTCGCGTAGAATTCTCGACCTACCAATAAGCGCCCGTGAAGTACAAGAAATGAAGGAAGACCAGACGATCGCGAGGACCGTCCATTGCGGCCCCGCGGGCGTAGAACACTCCCCCTGTACACTGGTGTCAATGGCGTGTGAGAATCGGGGGGGTGCGGGCGGCGTACGGAGAGTGAGAGTTGAGTTTGAAGAGGCGGGCTCTTTCCATTTCGGCGAGGGTGAGTGCACGGTTCCAACGGTCGTAAAATGCGCGTTCACTCACCTACGATGACGCCGTCCTTTTCGCAGCTCACCGCTGTCGTGTCGAGACGGCGCGTCTCGTCGTCGATCCGTACCGGCGACCTGTGCGTCCCCATCCTCGAACGACGCGGACTCGACCTATTCCACCCGCCGCACTCCGTTTCCCCGGTCTGTTTCGTTCTGATCTCGGTTCTGCGGCCCCGCAGTCCTCCTCTACTCCACGCCTACATTCACGAGCGAACGGCGAACGCGTCAATACCACCGGCACCAGCGAAGGAACATGCTCTCGAGGTGGACGCAGTCCGTGTATTGTGCGTTAGAAACTGCAATAAGCATTGAGCTCGGCGCATGGCAGACGAGACGACGGGGTGCTCACCTGTTCACCTTCATTGCGACGATGCTACCGCCCTTGCGGACGTTCCTGCAAACCCTGCAGTCAACTTCGCGCACTCACCGCACTATGCACGGCGAGCGAGGCCGTCGGGGAACTGTACCGGCTGGAAAGCTCTGAGACCACGCTTCGACGTCCCACAATCGGTGTTGCGCGTAGCGCAGACGGCGACGCGACGGGCCTCGAGGAATGTCCGTGCGGTAGCGCAGCTCACAGCATGAGACGACGTCCTGCGAGCACGGCGCACGGCGTACGGGGCTGCCTCGTCTCGAAGGATGTCGCGCCGCCGCCGCCTCGACTGCCAGTGATAAACACCTGCCCGTATAGCGCACCGTTCACGCGCGCCGCTACGGAACCAGGCGGTGTGAGCCTGCCCCGACTTCCAACGACGCCTATTCAACCAGCCGCACTCCGTTTCCCCGGTCTGTTTCGTTCTGATCTTGGCTCTGCGGCTCCACAGCCCTGCAGTCCTCCTCTACTCCACGCCTACTCTCACGAACGAACGGCATGATTTACGGCGAAGGCCTCAGTACCATCGGCGCGCCAGCGAAGGAACAGGGTACCCGCGACCTGTGCGTCTCCATCCTCGAACGACACGGACTCGACCTATGCCACCGCCTCACTCCATTTCCCCGGTCTGTTTCGTTCTGATCTCGGCTCTGCGGCCTCTCAGCCCTGCAGTCCTCCTCTACTCCACGCCTACTCTCACGAACGAACGGCATGATTTACGGCGAAGGCCTCAGTACCATCGGCGCGCCAGCGAAGGAACAGGGTACCCGCGACCTGTGCGTCTCCATCCTCGAACGACACGGACTCGACCTATGCCACCGCCTCACTCCATTTCCCCGGTCTGTTTCGTTCTGATCTCGGCTCTGCGGCCTCTCAGCCCTGCAGTCCTCCTCTACTCCACGCCTACTCTCACGAACGAACGGCGAACGCGTCAATACCATCGGCGCCAGCGAAGGAACGTGCTCTCGGTGTGGACGCAGTCCATGTATTGCGGTCGAAAGCCGATAAGCATTCAGCTGGGCGCGTAGCAGACGATATGGCGGGGCTCACCTCCATTGCGGCGACGATGCTACCACCCTTGCGGACGTTCCTACAAACCCCTCCCTCGACTTCGCGCACTCTCACCGCGCTATGCATGGCGAGCGAGACCGTCGGGGAAGTGTACCGGCTGGAAAGCTCTGAGACCACGTTTCGACGTCCCGCGATCAGGATTCGGTGTTACGCGTAGCGCAGACGGTGACGCGCGACAGCGCAGCTGCTCGTATCCTGAGACGACGTCCCGCGAGCATGGGGCCGCCTCGTCTCGAAGGACGCGCACCGTCGTCGCCGAGAACGATAACCACCTACTCACCGGACCGTTCACGCGCGCCGTCGTAGAACTGCCGCTTCCCCAGCTTCAGAGGTTGGAGACGACGTTTCGACGCCCCGCGAGCGGGCCATACTCGTCGTGGTGCGTGCCGCGTCTCGAGCATCGCACCTTCCACCTTTCCACCTACACACCTCATACTCCCATTCTCCGTACGCCGCCCCGCGTACGGCGTTGACACGACGTATCGCCGTCCGGCGAGCGAGGGTGTGAGGAGCTGGGCACTCTGGCAATGGGAGATCGACGCAGCGCACGGCGGGCGATTGGGCGTGCGCGTGCGAGGGCAGCGGGAGACGTACCGTGTACCGTGTGCCGTGTGCGAGGGCAGCGGGGGACGTACCGTGTGCCGTGTGCGAGGGAACTAGGCGCGTACCGTGTGCAAGAGAACTGCGACAGACCGTCGCCGCCGTCGCTCGCGAGGAACAGACCGCCGCCACCACTCGCAAGGAACAAGGAACAAGGACCAGACCGCCACCACTCACAAGGAACAAAGAACAGACCCCCGCCGCTCGCAAGGAACAAGGAACACGCCGCCGTCGCCCCGCAGCACCAGACCGCCGACGCTCTGATGCGCCGAGGCGACAGAACGCGTTCCCGCGAGCAAGGGTCGTGGCCCGGCGAGCAAGGGTCGTGTTACTGCAAACGAGAAGATCGTGGCCCGGCGAGCAAGAAGATCGTGGTCCGGCGAGCAAGAAAGATCGTGGCCCGGCGAGCAAGAAGATCGTGGTCCGGCGAGCAAGAAAGATCGTGGCCCGGCAAGAAAGATCGTGGTCCCGCGAGCAAGGTCGTGGTCCCGCGAGCAAGGTCGTGGTCCCGCCAGCAAGGTCGTGGTCTCGTGAGCGAGGTCGTGGCACGTCGACCACTGTGACGGTGCAAGTCGACCGTTGTGACTGTGCGCGCCGACCAACGCGTCGTCCGCGCGTGACTCGCTAGGTGATTGTCCGTACGCCGAGGTCGTCGTCGCGGTATCAGCGCAGGAGGAGACGGAGAGAGTGAAGACGCACCGCGCTGCCCAAGGACCACCGCGTGCGACTCCCGCCGTCCATTCCACCGTCCCGCCATTCCGCCGTTCGTCTCGTCTGCAAAATGCACCGTCCGCCCCATTTGCGCAACACATCGTTCGTATCCTCTACACAGCTCCCGCCGTCCAGTCTCAAACGTCCATCGTCCATCGTCCATCTCCATCTCCGTCTCCACAACTTCTACCATGCCCGCGCTTGGTGT
This sequence comes from Phlebia tremellosa, assembly GCA_011032875.1. Classification (NCBI taxonomy): domain Eukaryota; kingdom Fungi; phylum Basidiomycota; class Agaricomycetes; order Polyporales; family Meruliaceae; genus Phlebia; species Phlebia tremellosa. The sequence goes on along the minus strand of JAAIFI010000494.1, from coordinate 1,046 downwards.
TGGCGACGGCGTATATCGAAGTTCCATGCTCCGTGTCTCGACCCTTGGGCCCTCGGCCATCAGAGCCAAAACGACGAGCGCGCGATGTGCGAGGGTGGGCGCGAGGGCGGTGTATGCGAGATTGAGACGGGCGGGCGGTGTGGGGGTGAGGGAGTGTGCGAAAGCCTTCGTCGTTGTCGCCACGATATCATCCAAGGAAAGCGCACATCACAACACGCAGCAGAAAGTCCTGCGCGCGTCGCCGAACGCGCAGAGTGTGTGGGCGACGTGCAGAGGTCGTCGTCAAAGCGCTACACACAACGAACGCAATACGCGTCAGAATCGCGCGAAACAAAGAGCGACGAATGCGCGCACCTGTAGCGACGCCTTTCCAGTTGTTTTCTCGCGTGCCCCGTAGATTCTCGAGGCGGCAGACGGTGGTTATGGGAGGGTCGTTTAGCGCCCGTGTGGGGTTGAGAAGAAAGCGGTCAGGCGGCGAAAGTGGGCGAATTGGCGGAATTGACGGAAAAGCGAAAGTCGAAAAAGGGACGGCAGGAGACGAGACGAGACAGGCTGCGAGGGCGGGAAATGCGGTGAACGACGACGGCGGGAGGGGGAGACCAGGGCAGCGAGGGCGACGGCGAGAGTGAAGGAATAAGAGGAAACAACGCGGGACAGACGAGTGAGCATCATGCAGTGGCAGGCAGAGCAGACAGAAGCAACTCACCGTGCGTACCCTTCTATATACTAGATTTCTCCCTAAGGGCTGTTTCGACTATATCCTGCCTCCCAGCGCGCCAGAGGGGGAACCCTTGATCGTGCATTTCGTGTCCGGCGCCAAACGAAAGACTTGCAAAGAGTGGCACAGAGCGACGCAGAGTGAAGTGAGAGAGCGAGTGAGAGACTGAGTGAGAGAAGCAAGCAGCGAGAGAAGCGACGCGCGAGAAGAGGCACGATCAGCAAGACGCGTCATAGCCACCCGCGACCCGCGTCACAAACAAACACGCCACGCCACGCCAAAACTCGCGTCGAGAAAGCTGAAGTAAGGGTTCAAACGTGTCTAAATA
>JAAIFI010000493.1:0-16049 GCA_011032875.1 Phlebia tremellosa | reverse complement strand
CAGGGGTGGTCGGTTACTTTTGTCGCCCAGTGTAGTAGTTCAATTATGCTCAACAGTGTGCTAGAGAAAGATTGAGGAAGCTTACAGACAGACCAAGGGAATATCTGCCACACATCACACTACGGGACAACCTAGATATTTTATAGTAGATTCACCTTCCAGCAGGGATGTGCAAGAGCGAGAGCATCAAATAGTACAGGGCCGCGGCGAACTTGAACAGGAGCGCTAAGCATTCTCGTAATGCGCGGAATCCGAATTAATTCGAGCGGAGATAAACTCATCTCATTCTCAACCGTCACTGTCGTCGTGCACATCGACCACGACGGGGATGGACGCAGGGGCCAAGAAACTACTCGAGACTGTGACCATCGAAACACTTCATGCAAACAACTTCTCTCGCGCATCTACTCAGGCAACACAGGTCTTGACTGACCTGCTTTCAAGATATCTCACCTTATTGTCGACGACATGTGCGAAGTACGCAGAGCACGCCGGCCGACTGCGGCTCACCGCACGGGATGCCGTCTCTGCCCTGAACGAGCTTGGCGTCGGGATGGAGGAGTTGAGTGAATATTGCACGACGGAGGGGCGGGAGCTGTCGCGGTATGCGCGGCACTCAGCGCGGCGGATAGAGGACTTGAACGAGTTCAAGGGTCAGTTCGACGTGTCGTGCGTACCCCTCCTTTTGATGCTATCTTTCTGCAGCCGCCCTCGCCGTTGGTATGCGCGAAGACCACGACGACGCCATTCCGCTCGTGTATGCGCCCCTACTCACGCCCGCGACCTCGGACGACGAATCGGACCTCAGCGACAGCGAAGAGGAGACGGAGGCGGCTCAGAAGCACTATGACATTGATACTGAGACGGGCGAGCAGAAAATACCCCCTACAGAGTCTTTGTCTCATGCTCACTCGTTCGACCAAGCGATGTCGAGTCCACGGCCAATAACACCAACACTCCCCCTCTCGCCTATATCTAACCCCTCAACGCCTCCTAGGAAACGACCACGAACGGCTAATTGGGAACCCCCACCATATATACCCGATTTTCTACCTCCCTTTCCTAATGACAGCTCTCGGCACGAACCCTCCTCGCCTCAGGACGAGGACGAGCCCATTCTGCATCCTGAATATTCACCACATCACCATGTCAAACTCGAGCGACCAGTCACTCCCCCACCGGAGTCCAGTTCATCGGGCTCCGCCGATTATCTGCGTCCGACACCATATGCTCAGTCGTCGCTGGCCTCGCAGCCGTGGCATTTGCCCGAACCGCCACCAAGCCCGCCGCGACCCCTCGCTGTCCCCCTGTCGCAACCGTTACCGCAAACTGAGGAGGCAATTATCTACGCCCTGCATCACGCACTGACCAACAAACCGCCAGAAACAACGGGCCCGACGAACCCGGCACGGTACAAGGTCGCGCTGGAGCTGATCAAGCAGGCTGAGGAGAACCCGCGGTGGGATCCGCCGTCTACGCTGTACGCTAGCTCTGCGCCGAACGTCCCACGCGTCGCCGCAGTCGGTCCCGCGTATCCAGTGCCGATCGCGCAGGACGACAAAATAAAGGAGGGCAAAGACAAGGGCAAGGACGTCGACCTGGAGCAATACCCTCCCGGAATGCTGAGACGGGTCGTCATCTCCAGTGAACGTCTCGCACCTGTAATCAGCAGCCACACGTCAACGTTGGCGACGTTGGCGAAGGCCGCGGTCCCGGTATGTGTCTCTTCATGCTTTTGATTCTGGAGGCTGATATCCACCCGTTGTCGTCTGCCTCTTTAGTACGGCCTTTACTCACGCAGCATCAAACTGAGCCATCCGCCGGTCTTGACGCGCGGCACGCAAAAGCTCATCTACGGCCCCGGAATCAGTGCGCCCTGGAACTCGGGGCCCAGCACACCCGCGGCGCCCCCTGTGCCCAACGGTGTGAAGGGCCTGAAAGAGAAGGAGAAGGAGGCAAAGGAGAAGGATGCCGCGCCGAAGCCGCTGGCGGACGCGCGGCTGTACGCGACGTGGAATTACGAGGAGAAGAGCTTCCGCGAACCCTTGCCCGCGGGGCGTCGGGCGCGCATGGGCAGCGTGCAGCTCCCTGGCCCGCTCGTCATGGGGAACGGGAAAAGGGCACGGAGCGAGAGTCATTCGTGAGCCGAGCGGTGTGTCATGGATATCGTGCGCTGTTAGTCCGGATGTCGGTGTAGAAGACTCCAGACGCAATGACGGCGAGGACCGGGGTGAGGGTGGGTGTGTTGTGCTTTGGACGCTTGATGCTTTGTCGACTGCTTTCGAGGCCATGACGCAGACGTGTACTATTATGTATAATTTCTACCCTTTGCGAACTTGTTATCCTCCCTGGATGTCGCCGGAAGAAAATTGCAAGCCGACGACGCGCCTGCGGTGTGTATCAGGTTCGCGTTCACTGCAGTATAACACAGTTCGCGTCTCGCGACATTACGGGTGTCACGGGGTGCGCACGTCTAGAACTCGGTCCTCGAGCTCGGGAGTGCCGGGAGGCTCAAGGAGCGACTTCATAAAAACACCAATCGGATACCAATCGCATGATTTTATGACCATTTAGCAGTAATTAGTTTTGCTCTGAACACGACTGGTCAGACTGCGTTCGCGCGATTGAGCTGACATGTCCGAGGTGAAACGAAGATGCAGCTCCGATGTTTCTTGATTGAAAACGACTACAGCTAGACGGACAGCGATGGCGTGTGCGTACAAGGCAACTTTGTAATGAGTACAGGCCCAGGGGTGACGGTACTGGTGCTATAAATGTGTGACAAAACAGCAGACGAGGAAAGATATCGACCGAGATGAGGAAAAAGGAGAGAACAGACAATTACGCGTCTAACTGCCCTTGGGCGCCTCCTTCCAGGAAATCGCCTGCTCCTCACCCATGGCGGAGACGATGGTGACAAGGATATCCTTGCCCTCGTTGAACTCCTCCTCAATCTGCTTGCCGAGATCGCCCTCAGGGACCTTGACATCATCCTTGGCAGTGCCATCCTGGGTCATCAAGTTGAGGAAACCGTCATCAACATTGACCTAGAGAGGGGTAAAATTGTTAGCCACGCGCCGCGTGCAGGGATGTGGGCGGCGATTGCACTTACGAGCTGGTATTCGTTACGGGTGACGTTAGGGACATCCATGTTGTGGGTGGAGGGACAGATATCCTCCTATAATACGCGCACAGAGCGGTTGAGATCAGAAGGACGCTTGGAACACGTAATCACGTACGAGTTTTTTGCCGGTGAAGATCTACAGAGTAGAGGTCAGCGTGAACGCGACAAAGTAAAAAAGCAGGACACATACGTCGATGGCGACGAGATGGACCTTGGCATGTCCGTGCTTGCCGGTCTTGGAGGTCGACATCTCGACGATCTTGCAGGGGCGGCCTGAGGCAAGGTCAGACACGGATTCCGGGCAGCAAACACAGTTCGTTACCCTTGATGACGACGTGCCCGTTCTTGCGAAGGGCAGAGCACTGCATGGGGAACGTCGCGGAGGCCCCGGCGCTGGCCTAGAATGGTCGCATGTGAGCATCGGTCAAGCTGGTGAGAAGGGAAGAGCACAGACCTGCTCGAAGTTGTGCTCGTGCTGCTCATCGTCAGACATGGTGAAGAATGTATGTGCTGGGAAAAGGAGGGATGAGTAGAAGGATGGGGTGGTCGAGGGCAAGGCAACGAGCAAGTGTGAGCAGAGACGGTCAAGAGGAGAGCTCACAAACGATGAAGAGAGCAAAAACTATCGCATTTCGGACTCCGCACTACACTCTCCGGAGATAGCCGCGATACCCCCACGTTCCCACGGCCCCGGGCGGTGTCACGGCCCATCCGGCCCACGCGAGCAGGCTGTGCCGGCGCTGGCCCCGTCCGGCTCCGGTCCCGTTCTGAGACTCTGACCTCACTGGCACGCGCAGCCTCGAAACGCGCACAGTCAGTCTCGGGCAGAGAGCACACTCCTCTGCCTCTTACCACCACTATGCATCCCTTCGGAGGCACCCCAATCTGCCCACGATGCAGCAAGGCAGTCTATGCTGCTGAACAAGTACGTAAACGAGTGTCATTCATGCGCAAATGGTGCTCACACTGCCTCTCTTAGATCATGGGTCCAGGACGAAAGGTACGGATGACCTTCTTCATCGGCTGCGTCTGAACTCACATGTTGTCTTTGCAGCTGTATCACAAGGTAATGCATACAGTGCTCATGCCCTAGAACTGCACGCTGATTCCTCCGCAGCCCTGCCTGACCTGCACGACGTGCGGCAAACGCTTAGATTCATACAATCTAGTAGAACACGATCAGGAGGTGAGTTCCCCTGTAATCTCATTCGACGTCGTCTGACGCTTCTCTTCAGCCATACTGGTATGTAGAAGCGTCGCAACCTTCAAATGCGACACCCAGCTAACTCGCCACTAGCAAGACATGTCACGTTAAGAACTTTGGCACGCGAGACCTGCGTCATGCCAATCTTCCTGACAGAGACGACCTGCTCTTGTCCCCTCCTACCTCTCCCATACGGAACCGTGTAATATTGCCGCCATCGAGTGGCGTACCACCTGCTTCGCCCACTCGTATAGACCCTACCTACGCGCGGACTGGCTCTCCTACACCGATCTTCCGTCCTACACGCGCTTTAAGCCCCGGTCGTGGTTCCAACGTCGAGAATGCAGCATTCTCCTCCGTGGACGACCCTGTAAACGGCGCTACTTTCGCCAGCAAGGACAACGACGAGTGGGCTCCACCAATCATCCACAATCAGAATACCACACCATCCCATCTCGGGCGTGGAACCGGCGGCCTGCCTCGAACCGTGCCCCTTGATTTTACGATGACCGGTCCACCCCGCGCAGAGAGTCCAGTCAAGGAGTCGTCGAACTTCGCGCGAGCAGAGAGCCCGACCAAAGAGCCATCGACACCCACACGGGTGGTTCCGACGTCTACTGGCAACGGCGCCACCGTGCAGGGACACACCGTCCTCAGCGGGCGTATGTCCATACCGCTCACCCCGAAGGGTACAGGCACGCGATACGGGATGGCACTAGACGGCCGGACAGCTTCACCAATGTCGCCTACGCGACAGTGGGGTGGTGGGAGCACGCCGCTGTGTGCAAAGTGCGGGAAGTCGGTGTACTTTGCGGAACAGGTAAGCTGGCGTGCTCGTCGAACCTGATACGTGGGATTGACTGGTCTTTACGTGCAGGTGAAGGCTATCGGTAAGACGTTCCATAGAAACTGCCTACGGTGCTCGGAGTGCAACAAGCAGTTGGATTCCACGCGTTTGACCGAGAACGAGGGCAACCCGTACTGTACTCACTGTTATGGAAAGGTACGTCGACTCAAACACGACTCTTGTGCATACGTTGATTCCGTGTGCCGTCCAGTTGTATGGACCTGCAGGAAGCGGCTACGCGCTCCTGGGCAAAGCTGGCGCCGGCTAAGACGCTTCGCTTGGATTCTATGATCGCACGTTACGAATGTCACGAGCAGCGACGCCTTAGAATTTGGCTAGCATTACACAAGTTACAAGCATTTCTGCGTGGACTATCTTATGTTTATTTAGCTTCTCAACTGTAGCCGTAGGCACTGTGGTCGCGGTGGTACGCACTGCGCCAATGTAATGTACATCGTTCCCATCTTTTTTTGGCGCGTTTGTTCTCCGTCTACCTGCGGGTTTTTCTGTCCCTGCCTGCTCCAGATTCTGTGGCCAAGTAGGCTGCCTTGGTCCGTTGTGTTGCTGACTCATCGATCGTCCGTTGCAAAGACGTGGCTCAACCGGGTAAGTGACCACCTTCGTCTCGAACCACCACCCGTTGTGTTCACCATGGCCTGTAGGCTCAGCGCAGCATACTTGTTCGCCGCGCTCCTCGCCGCCTCTCTCACATCCGCGACACCTCTCCCGCCGAACGTCGTCGTCGAACCCAGTCCCACGCCAGTGGTCATCACTCTCGCGCTATGCACACCGTTCGTCGTCCTCGCGATCCTCAAAGTCTCGTACGTCCGCTACCGCCGTGCGCAGCTCATTCACTTCCCCAGTGTGCCCTCCGCCTCCACCTCAGCGGAGACAAAGGCGTCGCGTATGCTCGGGCTTGGATTCGACCCGCGCAGCCTATACCCGACGACGCGCAAGAAACTACTCGGCCTTGGCGCGGACTTTGGCGTGAACAAGACCATGAACGCGCTCAACGGATACATCGTCGGTTGCCTCGGCTCGCCAGATTGGGAGACGCGCATGAAAGTACGCGTCGACAGCGCGACGCGTAAATGTCGCCCGCCGTCGTCGTTCATGCAGTCGCCTGTCCCGTCGCCCTCTATACCTTGGTCTAGTGTCAACGAGAGCTCGCGACGCTCGCGCACGACTACTACTGCTACTACTGGAAATAGGACGAGCACCTCGGCGTCACGCTTTGACTCGTCTCGCTCGCGCTCGATGTCGGTGTCTTTCCTCGAGATGAACTCACCGGACGCGCACTCGGGCGCTGGGTCTGCCTCCGGCTCTGGCTCTGGTTCTGGAAAATCTCGCTCTGGGACTACTGGTGGCTCTGGGAACAATATCACGAACTGCGCGGCCGTACACCCCTCGTCTCCGCCTTGTGCAGACAGCCACGCGCACATGCCACTACCTGCCCTCCCCGCTGAAGTGCTCCGCCAGAACGCGAACACGAAGTCAGGGAGCACAAAGTCGCGACGGCACGCTTCGACGTCCTCGAGCACCACTCTGTCGCCAACTTTGATGCAGGTCATGGAGCCGGTTATCGCGTCTTGGCGTCACGGAAGCCCCAAGGAGAGGACTTCGATCAGCTCTGAGTACAGTGAGACTCGGTCTCCAAGTATGACGAGTACGTTCACTGTCTCGCGCGTTACTAAGTGTTGCGATTGACGTTCTGCCATATCACAGCTGCAGCGTTCGAGACACCCCCGACGACACCAAATTTGGCCTCATCTTCGTCTTCTGGCTCTTCTGTGGCGACGGCCCGTCTTACTGTGAGCGTTCTCGGTAAGCAGATTGCGATGACTGCACCGTCTCCTGTGATCGGCCGCAAACGCTCGATGTCGGCCTCTGTTCATGCGATTCCGAGTCTCCCTGCGGCGACATACTCTCCTGATGTGGCCTATGATTCTAAACAAACTCGACTTGGCACGAAGTCCCCGCTATCGACGACGACAAGGCCTTTGAATATCGATTCTGTTAAGTACAATCTACCCCAGCACAAGACCTCCCGGGACCCAAAGAGCTTGCGCACCAAGCTGTCGGCTGACGAATTGGGCAGGATTGGTACAAGCCCCTCTATCGGTTCGTTGTAAAGCCTACGAGATGCTATAATTGTCACTTATATTCGTCCCTTAACAGGCGCGTGGGAACTCAGTGACCTTATGAAGAACGGACAGCTCGACGTCGACGCTGTCAGCGACGCGCTCGGTCTGGGGCTTTCAGCGGCGAACATCGTGAACCTGTCCGGCAGCCCAGTTACGCCGACCCCGAGCTCTCTCAGGAATAACACCAACACCATGACGGCGGACTCGGATCCCAGCCCTGGTCCGAACTGGATTCCGCGCGCGGATCGGGTCAACGAAACGAGCACCGTGCGCAAGTGCGGCGGCCCGCTGTGTGCAATCCCTGAGGAGACGGACGACCTGGACGAGCTCGGCGTGCACCTGCGGCGGCCGTTGTCGTCGCTCGTCGAGCGGTGGGGCCGCGTGTGTGCGGACACGGGCAGGCTGCGCGAGTCTGTGAGCTCGAGCATCTTGAACGTCGATATCAGTTTGTTGGGGCTCGATATCTCGGCGATCAGTACCAAGCCGACGGGTGGATTGAGAGAGGAGGAGAGTGTGGAGGTGTGGGAGGAGGAGAGAAGTTGGAGGGAGAATGGGACGTAAGTAGTTTGGTTCATTCATCGCTGTCACGAAACCGATATCTTACTGTTCGCGATCACAGGAACACTATTGGCTTCGCTTGTTAAAGCGGTGGCGAAGATTTACTAGTATATCTGAATACTCCCATGTTTGATTTAACCGTCCTGGATCTGAAATGTAGTTCAATGGATTATCCCCCTTCAGACTAACAAACCTCAGTACAATACGCGATACCTTTCCATAAAACACTGTTTAGCCAGTAGACCACAGCGAGCGAAGATCGCTATGTATGTAGAAATATACAATTGTAGAATATTACAGGTTGTATCTGGTGGGTATATAGAAGCCAGAGCTGGTATCATCCTATGGATACAATCGATCCCTGAGGAAAGAGGCCGGAATTTAGGCTGCTATACGAGGCTTGCGCGGTCTGAGCCGCCTACGGATGTCATTTTCATCCAGTTCAGATTGCTGCTCTAGTTGATGTGGAGGTACTTCTTTGGCAGCCTTCTTCGTTTGTGCAGCATTCGCGGTAGACTTTTTCGCTCTACCAGCCGTCTTCGTGGCTTGTTCTGTCGCCGTCGACTTCTTCGCTCTGCTAGCGGTCTTCTTCGGGGCCTGTACATTTGCGGCCTTCTTCGCAGCGGCGACTGCTCTCTGCGTTGTCGCCTTCTTCGCAGCAGCACATCAACACCGGGACACAACAGACTCGCTGCAGGCTATAGCTTTAGAGTTATCAGACGCCGTAAAACAACAAACTCACCCGTGGGGTACATGAACAGAAGGAGCATGCTGCAGAATACAAGTGAATGAGTAGTGATGATGGCTCGCATACGTCTAGAACGCTGTCCATTACTCTACAATACCTTCGCGCATAGATCATAGAAGTAAGTGTGCATCCTCTCTGGTCCGTTCGTTGATATCGTCTATGTATCAGCACGGAGATACATATAGCACACGTGTTATACATGGATTGTGACCACTCCGTCCGCAACGCGCCAAGCCGCCTGTGCACCGTCCACGTCAAAGTCGCGCTGCCGCTTCAGCATCAACACCGAGTCATCGCCCGACTGGCTGCCGAATATCGACACGAGCTGTGCGTCAGGGAGCGAGACGTCCACGTCAAGCGAATAGAACGGGGGTATATTGAGGATTATGCGGCGCTCCTCGACATCCAGTGTCGCGGTTCGGATATGTTCGTAAGTCTGAGGTCCTATATCAACACGAATATATCTCTCAACACTCGTGAGATACTCACAAGTCTGGGTACGAACACGGTGATCTTGATATGTTCGCCATCCTTCGCCCACTCGAATTTCGGTCGTCCTTCACTCTCTTGTACAGCTTCGCACTTTTCCGGACTCGCCTTCGTTGGGGCTGGTGTGCTTTTCAATATGCTTTTCGGTGCCGGCGCGGGCCCTTCTGGTTTTGCTCTCTGATCGCTCCTTGCGTTCCCTGACACCTTCATCTGCGGCTCGATTTCTTCAATCAGCTTCTTGTTTTCACCATCAGCGCGCACAGGGTGAGCCTCTGGAAAGAGCGCTAGAGGGACAAGTGCCGTGCGAGGGTGTAGCTTCCCTTTGGAGGCAATATTTGGCGTGCCGAGCTGGCGTGATAGAAGTACAGAGTGTTGAGCTTCTATACGCTGTAACCCAAGCTCTAGAAGTCCATAATCAGACCAGATGTTTCATGTTGATACAACACTCAATCATACCTACGAGGAAAGCGCGGAACGCATGGTCGCGTAAACATCGTGACTTCAAGGACGAGTTGTAGACACAGTCAAAGACGATAGAGGATTTACCGGCTGTGAACACCAAGACACACTGTCAGGAGATCAGATAACGTTTACGGACCGAGTCATGGATGAAGGTCATCGGAGGCCCATCAAGCAAGAACGGAAAAGCAGCGCGATGCTCACCTTTGTCAACGGCGCTGCGAGGTTCTGAGACCACGACCGGCACAAACCACTGCTCTTCATCATCCACATCAGGTTCCTCCCCGGTCATTGCTTTTTGTATAGCCTCCTCGCTACCCTCTGGGGGAGGTGGAACGTTTGCGTCCCATGCGATGTTCACAAAAATCTTGATGCCCTTGGGTATCGTCAAAGTGCCAGGGATGGACCCATCGAGCTTGGTCGCTGGTTGCGATGGTGATGTGGTAATTTTGCACACAGCAGGTTGCAAGGCACTCGACTTTATGCAAAATCCCGGTGCGGGAGTAAGGCTCACTCGTACTGTGCTTGGTTTCGAGGCCATGTCTCAAGAGCGCGCTTGGGTGGTACAGTACAAGGATAATGTGGGTACGGGTATGCCGCAGTTAGGCTTTTGATTGGCACCCACGTTTATGCGAGGATTGGCCACGACAGAGAACGTCTGAGAGGAGGGCGTGGCGGGTGCAGATGAGAGTCAGGAGACAACCACCTTGTGCGCGCCTCATCCATACTGCAAAAGTCTTGCAAAGTTTCGCGGCGAACGTGGTCGCCTTCTCCGGAGTGACGCCCACTTTATACCGACCATTTTGCTTCCACACTCTTTCTTTACCCTAGTCAAAGTCAGGCGTGTCTCGCAGTCAAAGCGGCATATTCGCAAAGGTCGGAAGGCAGCCTGTAAATACAACGGTGTCGCTGGCGAAACATCGCAGAATCTGGTACGCCTGCACTTCCGCTCCCTACACTTTCGCCATGTGCATCCCGGTCGAACCGCCCTCGCTTGGGTCCATGAGACCATTCCAAGATGTGCATCTTGTGGATACACCCTGGCCCTCTTAACTCATTGACCTCATTCTCGGCAACAAGTGACTAACCTTGGATCATCCATTTTATGACTCGACCTGACCAGAGTGCCCGCGCCAACCCGGCCAGTCCGAACGCTCCCTCCCTTCCTCCTGCCTCGTCCTTTATATGCAGTCGTTCCCTATAAAAAAGTCTAGCAGCTGTGAGCGTCCAATCCCCTCTCTCGCTACGATCCAACTGAACATCGTCGTTTTCCAGCCGACGCCGACATGAAGACCCCTACCGACGACATCACACCTGTTCCCGAGGACACTGAGACCCTTCAGACCTACATCCAGGATCGCAGAGTCATCGGTGTAAGTCTTCATCATCACTGCAGATATTGTGGACAGGGCGTTGGTGTGAGTCGCACCTACACGCTCTGTACATCTAGCTCAGCGGCAAATTGTCTGGACCCCGAACAACATGTCGCTGAGGCTGGTGGACATCGCCACAATCCGTCTTGAACGCATCGTGGCTACCAGCATTTTAGCCATATTGCCTTTCCCTTGTCCAGCTTTGGTGTATGTGCTTGGCGACCGTTTTGCGGGGCACCGTTCAGATCGCAACTCGTTCATTGCCAAAGTGGCAAGCGCCCTAGCGGGCTGGAGTTACATGTGGCTCATCTCGAGTTAAAAATTACCAGCGCAACCTGCCGTACCCCAGGGATCACGTATAATGTCTGGGCGCACTGCATACTACGCGCACCACGGAGTATGACCACTGCATTGCCAGCGCAAGGTACACCGCTCTTGTGTCGTATATTTATTGCGGAAACGAGTGAGGACATATTCCTTACTCCTTTCCACAATGATCTTTCCAACCTGCACGCACGGCCCTCGCATACTACTTCCCGAGCTTAAACTGAATGATCTTTCTGTACAGTACGACCCTCTAGTACAACCGGCTCTCCTGCGCTCGGAAATCCGTGCATCACCACAATCGCAGGCTACGATCGCAGCGGCACGTTTCGCCGCTGCACACATTATCGCGGGCCAAGACGATCGTTTGGTTGTCATCGTTGGACCATGCTCTATCCATTCGCCGGAGCAGGCGTTAGAGTACGCTCATCTGCTAAAAGACAGGCTGTCCACTTGGCCCAACCTGCACATTATCATGCGCTCCTACTTGTGAGTGTCTACAACAATTCTAAATTGATGTAACTTGCTGAAACCGCTATCCAGTGAAGTGTGTTTTTTCTCATAACCGAGGTGGCCAACAATGCTAACCAGAAATTATCCAGAAACCACGCACAACTGTTGGTTGGAAAGGCTTGATCAATGACCCCGACATTGACGGGACTTTCCAAATCAATAAGGGGCTCAGAATCGCCCGACAGCTCCTGTGCGACTTAACCCACCTCGGCATCCCAGTCGGTGTCGAGCTGCTGGATACCATCTCACCGCAGTTCATCTCTGATCTGATCTCCTGGGGCGCGATTGGGGCGCGGACGACAGAGAGCCAGCTGCACAGAGAACTTGCTAGTGGTGTCTCCTTCCCTATCGGGTTCAAAAACGGCACAGACGGAAGTGTGAGTACACATGTTTCCCCGCAACACATGTGGTCTGAGGTTAGGGTCAATTCTGCAGGTCACCGTCGCTGTCGACGCAATGCGCTCGAGCTCGAATCCGCATGCCTTCATGGGTGTGACGGAGCAGGGGCTGGCTGCGATCGTGAAGACACGGGGTAACCAGGACGTGCATGTCATCCTCCGCGGCGGAACTGGTGGAACAAATTACTCCGCTGAACACGTCAAAGCCGCCGCTGCCTCAATTATAAAAGCACGCCCCGGGCACCACCCCTCGATCATGATTGACTGCAGTCGTGAGGAGCCTCTCCTTTACGCTCTCCTGGGCCGTTTCACTAAGTACGTTTACCATTAGATGGAAACTCGCAAAAGAACCACAACAACCAGCCCAAGGTCGTTGACTCGATCTGCGAGCAACTGCGTGCAGGAGAGCGAAACATTATCGGGGTCATGATCGAGTCGCATATCAACGCAGGGCGGCAGGACGTTCCACCTGAGGGCCCTGCTGGTCTGAAATACGGTGTCTCCATCACGGATGCATGCGTCGATTGGGCTACTACTGTGCAGATGTTGGACCGCTTGAACGAGGTGCGCACTTGCTGACCACGTTCACATTCCACTGGCTCATGCTGATGTTTCTCTTTTGCAGGCTGTCGGCCAGCGGAGACACGCCCTCATCGAAGCAGGTCTCAAAAGGCCAGCAGCCTTCCACAATGCTCATGGAGCTTCTTCGTAAAATGGGGACGGATGTCATAGGTTAGACTCTACCGTTTTGGCGTTCTTGACATGCTCTCATTCAGTGGTACTAGGGAAGAAGTGTGTGCTAGCCGCTCCACGAGTAGAAAAATCCATGTTGTATCTATTACACCAACCTTCTTGTATCAATTGACCCTGCTATCATATACTCTGCGAACTTCTTTATGCACATGACTAAGTCGTTCGCCGTTAGGTCACCCCTCCAGACCTAGTATAGTATCGAAGTTGATTGGCTAGTGGTACAAAGACGAAGTGATCCTGATGCACATGAAGCGATTCTGCGAACGGAGACCCTCGCTGTACGCCCTTCGCAGCCATCGCTCATCGCGTCATGAAAATAGCCCATAGCCATTACCTAGGATTCCAGACAAATATCCTATAGACGATATCTGCATTCGGCGGAATGATCCCATGGGTGTGCAGTCTAGCGACGCCCACGTGGATCTGGGCGCTGAGTACAAGCCGAGCGTGTTGACTTTCCAAGCCTCACGCACCATCATGTCTTCTTCGCCAGCCTGATGGCTCACCAGCTCCTGGTTTGCAATGGATTGATGTCGTGACGAGCTACGAGCTCAGCGCTCAAAGGGGATGCACCCCTGCAGGATATACTGCAGACGGCATGATTGAGAAGTCAGGTCTTCGAATTTCTNCAGCGCTCAAAGGGGATGCACCCCTGCAGGATATACTGCAGACGGCATGATTGAGAAGTCAGGTCTTCGAATTTCTACTAGTCTCCGTTGCTTGACCATAAACGAAAAGGGAAGATAGTCGTTCCCTTTCCTGTTAATAAATTTCTACCCGTCGCGTGTCCTACGGCACGGGCATGAGGTTTGGATATCAGTCTTCTTGAGAGGCTCCCAGAGTAAATGTGTACGTCGTCATGATCACATGTTATCAAAGTAACTTATGCACCTCGTGCTTTGTTATTTGTACAGTCCTGCCTCCTATCAGGAAGTAATGGGTGCACCTGGCACTCTTGACTCACTGTGCAAGGAGTTCTTCCACTGTTCGTCGTGCGGAACATCTGGTTGCTTGCCTCTACATAACACGATTGACGAGGACGGTTATGCAGCTGGCGGTGAAGGAAGCGCAGCAGAGGCTGTATGAGGTATGATCCTATTCTTCTGGTTCCTAGGGCTATGCTGCGAATAGTTGGACTTTTTTACTACTTCCGGTGGAGGATATTGCTACTCGCATCAATCGACAAGACATGCACAATATAGCTCACCTGCCGCCTGTTCTCTGTTCACACGCACCTGTGGGTCATGTTCCATGTTTCTACTCATTCACCCATACTGGAAGACTCCTTCGATGGACACCTTGGATTATAAGGTTGATGCCTGACGCCGTTTTCCCACCAAACAGTATCACAGTGCCTAAGCTTCAACTCTAAAGATGCCACAAGTTCCCAGCTTGCATAGTCTGAGAGTACGTACCGCCTCTAGATGCGTTGTCATATATCACTGACAAGAGTCTCCCATTGTACAGCATTGTCCTCCACTCTTTTCTCCCTCTTGCCACAATCTATGGCTGCTGTATTCTCGTTTGGCTCTTTCGGAGACATTATATCGGTGGTAGGGCTACTGAATGACATGAGACAAATCGTCAGCAATGGTCGGGGATCCTATGTGGAATATGCCGGCCTTACTACCGACCTGGACGCCTTCATAGAGTCATTACAAGTGCTTGGCCGTCTTCAAGTTATGCACACGAACGAGGATTCTGCCGATGCCAACCGAGACGCCCACCATGTACCGACTCTTCAAACCGCCCTTAATTGTGTTCAATATATGAATAGCCACTCCGTTCTGCCAACAGCGAACCGGGACACCCTCGTGTCCGCCCTCCAAACCACTATCGATCGCATTTATACGTACCACTCTGCTGTGCCAGCTGCAGATACGAGCGCAGTCATACCGCCTCTCTATCCGTTGGAGCGTGCTCAAGAGCCCGAATCAGCGGATAGTCATACTTTAACGTCAGTGCCACAAATAACCCAAGAAATACGCAAGGCGGTCGCCGAAGTTGAGAAGATTGCGAAGGAGTTCAATGCTAGTCTCGAGAGATACAATGCGCAAACCTTTGCAGATTCCGAAGGCCGTCTTGTGCGCTTGAAGCCCGTCTTGTGCAAGATTCGGTGGGCATTGTCGCCGATCAGAAAGAAAGTGAATTCTATGAGAAATAGACTTTTGTTTCACGGAGCTATCATAGACAGGCTACTTCAGTCTATTCTGCTTGAAGCGTGAGTTTCCCCCGGCTTTCCTTGAGTTGTGCTCATGAATTGGACATGCATCAGGCAACTTGGAAACATGTATAGCCAAATCGCCCGGTCACCGGTGGTAGAGTGTCTGCTTCTCGTAGACATCCTCGACAAGCAGATATCAGTTCCGATGTACCTCTGCTCATCTCTTGACGTGAGTATCACGATAGGCCTTCCAAATCTTATTCACCCACTGCCCATTCTACAGATATTTCACCAGTTTCTAGAACTGATTTTCAAAGACCGAGCTGGCCATGCATTCGTCCGGCGAAACGCATACACGCTCACCACCAGGGAGAGTCAACAACCGGAGGTCTTGTCCCCCGTCCAATGGCATGCTCTTGCGAGGCCCGGTGCAATGTTATTGATGGCTGCCGTTGTCCGCGTAACACACCCCAAAAAGTCGAACGAAGCCTTGAGTAGACAAGCCTGCCCGCGCTGTCGGACTGAACACGATGCAAGCTCTGTATATGGAGGTATGATCATCTGGTATGTGGAATGCTACACCATCCATCAACGATCGTCACAGTTGAGCGAATGATTTACGTGTGTCCAGTGACTTTTGCCAAACTTCTTTCGATATCAGGGTTATTCCGAAGGCACTAGTAGTGCAAGTCCAGACGGTGCTTTCCCGAATAGCATCGCCCGCTGTGGCAGAATCTCGTTCTTCTGGACGTAGTGGAAACACGACATCAGAGAAGACCTCTCGGACAGATGAGATTGACATTGAGCGGGAGCTGCAGTTCATCCGTCGTATCTCTGTGCACATTTCGCTCGAGGACGCTGTACCATCTACGTAAGCTGTACTTTTCAGCTCTTTATTCTGCGATGCAACACACGAGCTGCTTCCGTAAGTCTCTTGCCAGAAACTCCACG
>JAAIFI010000492.1:0-16091 GCA_011032875.1 Phlebia tremellosa | reverse complement strand
TGACCTTCGAGAACGGGCGACAGAGCACTGGAAAGCTGTGAGTTTCTTTGCACATATTTGGCAGACCAAAAATTTGCTGACGAGGCCATGCAAACACGTAGAAAATCCGCCGATTTTGAATGTGGCGAGCACTAGAAGGAGGTAAGTTGCCATACAGATGTTTTACCAAGCATCCGTATTGGACCTGGATGGCATGAAATGCACACAAAGCCGAAAAGAAAAGGCCGATGGAGGTGAGTATAACATCTGGATGCGGACGAGAGCACTGAAAATGAACGATTTTGGCTGGCGTTTTCCATGTCTTTGCCGACGGAGTAAGCAACGGCAAGGTACATGTGACAATCGACGGGAGGGTACGCAAAACATATATAGTGATGAGCAGCACAGTACACACGTCCCGCGAACACGTCCTCCGTGCATCACAAATGGCTCCCGCTACTCGTAACAACTCCTCTAATTCTCATGCAGACACTACGTCTTCTCCAAAAAGAGGTGCAGATGCCGAGGCTGCAGATCGCCCTGCGAAGCACATTAAACATCGTAAGTCGTGCTTAAATTACATCCTGATAGGGAAACTAACTGATACGCAGAAGACCAACAGCTTGTGGGTGACGAGGCGCAGCAGAGCGTCGCGGTCCAGGACGCCATCGTCGACACGTCCACAAATGGCATCAACAATGATGAAGCAACATCTCGTGAGCACAAGCGCTACGTAAGCGTATACTGAACTGACGTGATATATGCCCAGTAGGTCAATCTGCTGTGATGACATCCAAGCGTTCAGAGGGCGGCGACTTAAAGAGTGGTATGCTTTACTGCACTGCTCGATGTTGGGATGCATGAGCTAACGAAAGCTTCAGATGATGAAGACGAGAGCGCAGAGCCGAGTAAAGCCGAGGAGAAAGGGAAATGCACCGGTGTCAAAGGCCAGTACATCACGCACCTACACTCCACACGAACTTACTTGAGATGGCATAATGGCATACCAGGTACCAAAGGCACTGGGTCAAAGACGGTGTCTACCAATGAAAAGAAGACCGAAGTGATCGAGTTGAACAACTTTGCCTACATCCCCTCGAAAGTCTTGGAGTGAGTTATACAGCGCCACGGTTGTGATAACATGTCATGACGTCGAAGCTTCACAGACGTCTCCGTCGGATGGCTACCTACTCATTCCCTGCCGGTTTCCGTTACCGGCTCGTTGACGTGGAGCCGGCCCGGCTCTCTTGGGGAGGGTTTCGCTCTCAATACTTATCCTGGAGGGGGCTGGATCTAAGAGTATTATTTCTAGCCCGCCTGCGCAAGAAAAGGATGGTCGATGATGAGACAAATGAACCCATCCACTCGGCAAGAATTTGGTTCAAATTCTTGTGGGAGAAGGACTGGGTTATGGCCAGGCGCCTCATACGCGAAAGAGCCAGTCCGCCTAGCGGTAAGTGGAATATGACGCTAGCCATGACACAGCATTAACCATCAGAGTTAGGCTCTGCAAAGAGGACGTTCCAAGCGAGTTGTCCGACCTCAATTTCCCACGGAAAGGGAGTTCCAAAGGAGGTACGTTCCGACTGCTCAGATGAATATCATGAGACTAACGAGTGACTAGCCCTACACGTTCAACGAGATTTACAACGGTACTAAAGTGTTCGGCCCAAAAAGCAAGATGGCAAAGATCAACCAAAATGCTCTTGAGAGCAACGATGTCATCCTCGTCGAGGCGCGGATTCAAAGGTGGGGTGCAGAAATGCCCAAATGGTCAGAGGGGTGGGACACAGGTTTCTATCTGGAGAGCATTACCAAATTATACGATGCTCCTCCGACTGCAGAGGACGAGCCTGAATCGGCGATGGAAGACGAACGTATTCCAACCGACGATGAATTAGAGATGTGATTGTTAGACTCATAGCCTTGGTGTTACATGTGCTTAGCTCCTTAGCGTAAATTGATAGTGCTGGCAATATCAATATTGTGCTAACAAAACATTTACCGTGGCTGTGATAAATTGGTAGCGGGTCTTGCCGCGAAGCGGCGCTCCCTTATGTAGACAGTACCATGTCTCGATACTCATCGCGTTTCCCCCAGCACCTGAGCGTGTTTCTTCCTGTGATATTACTGTCGTAACGTGTCATTCATCCTTGCTATTTCTGCTCTGCTTTTAATTTAACGCTATCCTTCGTGCTTTTGCTGTTTTCACGCTCTCTCTAAGCGCTTTTATTCTCTAAATCTGTATCTCCAAAGCGCATACAAGCACCCCATGGCACCACCACCAAGACCCGCAGGCACTGGTGCTCAGGACGTGTCACAGAAACCCCAACAGAATACCAAGACCGTACATGGCACCCTGCTTCGTGTGCCGCCCAAGGTGACCTCCAAGCCAGTGTCAAAGGTTACACACAAGGATCCGAGTACTAAACGGAAGAAACCTCGGGCTGTCGTCCTATCAGACGAAGACGAAGATCACCCAGATGATCATCAGGGCGCCCCAAAGAGACATCAACGTGCCTCCTCTCCCGCCATTGATCATTGCAAGGTATGTGAGATTTATACGTGGTGTAAGACTGCTCACAACAAATATACATAGGTCATTGCAGATCTGCAGCAACAGGTATTCGAGCTACGGAACCAGGTAGCATCCAGCCAGCTACAAGACAAGGAAGAACGTCTTGCAGCCAAAATCGCACAGGATGCCGAGGACGAATCAATATCTGATGATTCCGATCGTGGCGTCAACGAACGCGAAGAGCGCAAAGCATTCCTCAAGGCTGCTCTTCGCTATGGCAAGGCGTTTACTGCTGTCATTTGCATGTGGCCTCCGCCCCATCTTTTTGATATGCTTGATCCCAGAGACATCGGCCATGAGAACTTCGAGTCCGATGAAGACAACTACCGCTGCGCCGCGTTCTTCGGCACTGTGCATAGTAAGTATCATCATCTGATTCATGGCAAAGAATTCCAAGCGCGTGTATGTACCATATGCTTGATACAGCTTCTCTTCCATGCTAACCAACGACCTAGTTTCTGGAGGGCTGCTCCAGTATTCGGGCGTGGTTTGTCCACCACATCGTCGTCAATCATGCTACCATATTCGACATCGAGAATTCCGACTTTCGCGTCAAGAAGAAGCGTCATTTGATGCCTGAGGTCATAGAACTTCTCGAAGATGACCACTTCTTATACGATCCTCTACTGCAGGCACACGATCGTGTCTTGGCATTCATGCGCAGCAAATATCTGACCAGAGTAAGTTCTCACACTGTCTATGATGATGATACTAACGTCACAAATATAGTCCATGACTCTCCTTCTGTGGGGACCCGCGTCTCTCGCGAACGGCGGACAGCCAGTCAAATCCAAGGCGACCAATGGCAAACTCTGGAATCTGGCCAGGGTGACCGCGGAACTTATCGCGTTTACTGCTACTGCGGTACGCTTGTTGTCTACACCCTTCACTTGCACGATCTCATATATTCTCAGGTCTACTTTGTACTCTCCTGCGAGGAGGGACTACAGGAGGAAGGTATTGGCGGCGTCGACTTTGGCCTCTTCTACCGGAACCAAATCAGCCTTCTCGAACAACTTGCCACTAATTGCCAGGACAAATACAAGGATCTGCACGCGTTCTACAACAAGATTCTCTTCGACTCACGCGCTAGCGGTTCCGAAATGCAGCAGGCGCGCATTCAGTGCGACAACGCTTTGCTGCAGCTCATCAAGGCTCGCGAACCCAAGGATGCAGCATCCGCTACGACACTGGACAAGTCCCCCACACCCGACCCTTTCAATTCTGAGCCTCACACACCGCGTTCTCTTTCGCCGTCTCTCCCTGAACCTCCTCTGGAAGCGGACCCTGTCGAGATTGCAGAGCGCAGCCCTTCTCAAGACGGCAAAGCCGCGTATATTATGGATGTTCTTTCCTATGGCGAAGACCTGCCCATCGAAGCGGAGGAGGACCTTCTCAAGGATCAAGACCATCCAACGACATTTGAAGACCTTGGCAGTCAGACGTTCGAAGACCCCGAATATCAAGATGACCTTGAGTCGATGATGCCTCTGACGGAGCTGGATCAAGACATTGTGCCTGATGAAGATCTAATAGCTGCGATTGCAACGGCGAAGGCAGAGATCAAGAAGCTTGAGGCGCGCAGCAGGACTCCGAAGGCAGTGAAAGCGAGCTCAAAGTCTCAGCTTGATGCGAGGCAGACTCGAGCAACGAGAAGACGAATTGCGAAGAAGTAGTTACTATTTTACATGCATAAGCTGTAGATACATATCACCATCTTGTAGATCTTGTACCGTACAACGCGACGAGCTCCATGTGGGCTGAATGATATGACTTGCACGAATGATACTGTTGACGAAAATGAAATCAAATCGAGCTTGCTTCTTCACCTCCGGATAATCAGATAAACAGTGCCTGCCTACGCTCTCAAGCTCATGCACAAGGGCCATCTCGAGAATGTGATC
This sequence comes from Phlebia tremellosa, assembly GCA_011032875.1. Classification (NCBI taxonomy): domain Eukaryota; kingdom Fungi; phylum Basidiomycota; class Agaricomycetes; order Polyporales; family Meruliaceae; genus Phlebia; species Phlebia tremellosa. The sequence continues at coordinate 11,630 of JAAIFI010000492.1, read as the reverse complement.
CGGAAGTCTGATATTGAATACCGCAACCAATTGGACCCAACCGAATGTTGATATCGTGTTTCCTTGGATCAGGGCGGTATCATGCCGTGCCTCCTTCTTGCGCCAGCATGGAGACACGTGAAGGATGTCCGTCTTCAATGTGGCCGTGACCTCGCAGACATATTTGACGCGGACTGATCGATGAGGCGTAATCTAATACAACGCAGATGAGTATATCAGTATATCAAAGATAGTGAGGTGAATCGACGTACACGGGAAGTAACAATGTGCTGTATGTTACGATTGACGCGCAGCTTGAGAAACGCGAGGAGGTCCTGTTCGAAGGTCATATAACCAAATTCATGGTGAATCTGCTTCGCGAAGACGTGTGCTTGGACCGTCTTCTGTCGTGATCCTATCTGAACGCGTGTTTGCTGCTGGGTTTCGGATGTGTCGTTGCCGTGAAACGCGCGGTCGATATGATCACGTATATGCATGATAACGTCTCGTTCTCTTGCCTTGCGAAGCATCTGGGAATTGATGCGCGATGTGAGATGTCCGGTCTGGTGGAAAAATGCAATGTACGTACCTGATCCTGAGCGGTATCCGGCTGATGATTGGTACCATCCCAATCAACCTTGGTCTGCGGATGTAGTGCTTCTCCGAAATCGGTGGAGGCATTGTCGGTTGCACCCTTCTCGCGGATGCCCTCGACGAGATGCTTGACTATGGCGTGATGCTTGGGCCAATTGAAATCGATGCCCAAATCTGCATCCCGGACTTGCTATATAGTTTACAGCAGTGGTTAGATCTGAGAAAAGCGAAATTATATAGCTGCTTACCTCAATGATGTCACTGTACTTCTCAATGACATCTTCAAGAAGTTTGATAGTGTTGTCCGTATGAACCGGAAGCCGCGCAAGAACCAGGATACAGGCAAAGTTGCGCAGTAGGGGCAATAGCAAATGATCTAAGTCAAATCGCATATTACATATCAGGGGCGCAAGATACTGCGAGAACCGTCTGATGTTACTAACGAAAGACGATAGAGGAGTGAATATTACTCACGCACAGGACGGTGTTATGCTCTTGAGCTGTGATATACTTGAGGGCCGTCACGCCGTTGGGAAAGTGATGGACCTTCGAGAATGGCGGTAAAGCTCTGAGACTAGGATTATATTAAGTATCGAACAACTATGAGAGAATGACGCACTTACTACGCATCCAGATCGTCCATCATGTCACTATTCAATATCTTCTCCAATAACCACGGGTATATGTGCTTGCCGAATTCCCCCTGCTCGCCGGCATGAAGAGGATCAGGACCTATGGCCTTGTACACACTCCAATAGGTGCCAAAAACACTGGTGAACGCATTCTAGTATCGGAGAATGTGAGTGATAAATTGCCAAAGAATGCATGAGTACTTACATCGATGTCACGGACAGATTCTTTGGCGAGTATCTCTCGCTTTGCCATTGCTGTAGTCTGCCTTGCAGCTTCACGGCGCAGCTCTTCAGTACCCCGGGGAGTGCGCAAGGGCCAGTCCCCTTCGAGAAGCCATTGATCGGCGTGGGGGATGAGACATTTAGGGCATGGACACCCGCTTCGATGACCCAAGATGAGAGCGACTCGAATCCTATATGAATGTAAGATAATTACAGACCACTGTAAGAGAACATAACTCACATCTCCTCGTAGTCTAGGGCCTCCGCTGCAATTATCGGTATCCCATTCTTTGATGCGTCTTTGGTGGCGAAGCGAGCACCTACTTGTGCGGCCGTTCAACAGGACTCGAAGATATGTGCAACTGCCTTATGGAAGACTTTGGCACAGTGTGTGGCGAGTGCAGATGAGTCGTCTCGCTTCAGTCCGGCGACCTGGATAGAATACTATCAGTACACTTATGTCTCGTAACGATAGAATAAATTCACTTACATCTGGCAAGTATCCGAGTAGGACCGCCCTCCCTTTGCCCCGGCTGTGGCGCTGGCTTTGGGGCACGTTGCCAATCCAGAGATACACGCTCCATGCCTTCTTCGTGCCAAAAGCATTGAGCTGTGTGGCGTCGGAGTAGTAGATCAGGTAAATAACAGTATTATCTTCGCCGACGGCTGTCTAGTCGGGTATAAGACAACTGCATACAACATGAGAGAGACGTGCGACGTATCTGAAGCGTGTCCCAATTGTCTGCGGTATGTGCTTCACTCCACACACGCATATTTCCACCAGGGCAACCAGGGCGACACACAAAATGCTTCTCGGGGTACAGGGCTAGACAATCCATGAGTGCGGGATCTTCCATGGTTTGGAAGATGGGATCCATCGCGTCTCTGTACCGAAAGACATAAGAACGTTCCTGTTCAACTCCGCCATGCTGATATGGCACATTGAGCGTGACAGTTTTAAACTATAAAAAGTAAGACATCAGATTTGATGGAAGTGAGTATTAGATCACTTGACGTACCTCTGATACATTCTCGAAGACCGCACCAGCTTCCAAGAGCTTGTGAACTTCTGTCGCAGATTTGAGCGTGATGGTGGAATCGAGGGAGGCACGATGGATTAGCCTCAGTTGTTCGTTGATGTGTCCGTCTGAGCAGTTGTGCGTGACGAAAATCTCGGCCTGTTCAAAGTCTTCAAGCGTCTTGAAAGGGTGCCAGGGTGGAAGGCCGTTGATCTCTTCAGGATCCGAGCTGGTATCAGTATTGCCGCTATCTTGACGGACAGGAATACCTTCGAAGAATGATGCAGCGGATATGACGTATGGCCGCTTCTTGGCGTGTGGATGTGGGACAACAAGAGTTTCTCCTCGAGCCAACGGAACCGTATATGGATCGAACCCAGGACTGCCAGGACGTGAGAGTGAAGGGCTCGGTAAAGAGTCATCTGATACCGGTGAAACACCATGAGAACGTTAAAGCAAGTTAGGTATAATGTACATACCTGTCTGCGCATCCTGCTGACAATCTTGCGAAGTACTCGCGATGCTGAGAACGTCATCAAAGACGTCAAGGAGGTCTTCCATGACATTCTCAGGGTCCTCATGAGCTCCGTCCAGATCTGCTGACGAAGTACCCATGCTCGCGGCGGAAGGACACAGCTGCTGCGTGGCGGTCTTGTGCTTGAGCTTGTGTTTGCGCACAGGGCAATTATCCCAGTGTCTGCGTGCCCCTCCATAGCGGCGTATGTACCAATTGTGACACTCTGAACATTGCCAATCGAGAGTGGGGTGCAGATTGCCTGACTGTACGCGCAATGCTTGGGCCTTCTTTGTTTCACTTCTAGTGTGGCGACCCATGAACGCGTAAGTGAAATTATTTATTTCATGATCTGCACGCAAAATACTGACCAGAGTGATGGGCACCATGCGTCTGTTTACTACACCTGCCTATTACGGCCTGATCTACAAGGTGATCAGCCGATACGGTACGCTCACAGTACTAACAACTCAATGTTATTTTGGCACTGACTGCGATAAATATTGTCATTATTTGTAGTCTACATACAATACAATATAAGATACTCAAGCGTAGATGGGAGGCAGATGAGACGGCTTGTCCAAAGTTGCGCGCGAGCGGCGGAGCTCGTCTAGCCACCTTCTTGTGGGCTATAGGTCGCTTTGAGGGCAGGGCGTGATTATAATCCATTATAACAGCTTATTCACAACAACCGCTGCAAATAATCCGTCATAATGGAATATAATCACCGTCGTCGAGAATATAATCGCATTGAAAGTAAGCCCCGCGATTATACTCGCTTATGAGCGCTTCTTTGATGATCGACCCGGATTATAACCATGGATAAGTCCATATACAGCGGGTACACGCTCCTTATAATTACTTATATCTACCGTAACCCACATACTCGATTATAATCTCAGCGAGATTTTTCTGATGAAGCAAGCGGACATACTACGAAGCGCCCCTCGACATCGATGGACGTGCACATCGACACGCTCTTGGATGTTGAAGCTTCACAAAACACTCACGCCATTACACCGATTGCGAAGTTTCTTGAGGGGCAAGAATGTGCATCGTTCATCGACGTCGAAATTTAACACTATATAAGTCAGACCATTTGCATCAATTCCATTATTCTGAGCCCTTCTTCATCCCTGAGTTCTTCCAGTCGCCTCCCTGATGCACTCTCATTCACCACATGCAGAAAAGACATTGGAAGTCCGAGATTAGAATCGATGAATACGTATTGGACAGTGGGGACGATAGAGAGCACCCGCTGAGCGAAGAGCTTTCGATCGAACGTACTGACGCGAGAGATCAACGAGTGAGGACCTGATTGGGCTTCAAAACGGTCATCAACCCAGTGCAGATGGCACTCGAGGTACGAAAGAGACAATGGCTTTATGGCTTCCAAGATGGCGTCCTGCGAAGAGGTGTGAACATCAGCATAAATTATTCTGATACAAACAGTGTTACTCGCCATGAGCACGCTCGGATCGGATGGTTCGAAACTGCCAGAGGTCTGGTCGATGAGCGTGAGGATGAAATGTGTGAGAGACTCTCTGCCAGCGGATAGCAGTGGAACCAGCTGTGCCACGTCAAAGGCCGGGATAGACATTGCCATCTTCAGGCTTAGAGGCCTGGTGTCCGCGATGACGGAAACCAACCTTTCGCGGTCCGTACCACTGACCTCGTCGACAGCAGAATAATAATACGGGATGATCTCCAAGTTGCGTACCCGACAGTCAAACCCGAGCCAGTAGAGGCTGTCGATGTCCCCCTGGACGTGCCGCAGCCACTTCCAACCTGACTTCGCCTGAGCGGCTTTGTTGCGTGTTCTGCAGTCCTCCGTGAAAAGGGGGGCGTCGGCAGAGAAGTGCATACCCAGGTCTTGTAGGTTAGGGAACGCGCGTGCCATCACGCCCAGGTTCGCATCCATACAGTATCGGGTGGAGATTTTCCTCATTTTGGGAAACACAATGTTGTCCGACTCTGCCACAAACTCCACCCAATCTACAAAGATCTCCTCTAGGAAGGGGCTGAGATTGGCGAACGCGGAGACGGGATTGGCAGGTGGAGATCGGTAGTCGTCGAACCACATATTCAGCTTGGACAGCCGAGACTGCATGCATTCAAGTGTTTTATATAAAACACGAGGCCCCCCTGGACTGCGGAGATCCAGGGATTTCAATCCCGTCAGCGACGCCAGGATCTTAGGTACGCGGTCATCGTTATCGAGCACGTCGCACTCCCACATCTCCAAAGACTCCAGGTTCGTGGCGTGTTGTAGGACGCCGCAAAGCATGTCAATCGTAGATACTGAGCGGAACCGCATGTTCAGGATGAGCGATTTGAGGAGGCGAAAGCGCGAGAAGTCATCGAACAGGAAGCGGCCGAACGATTCGAAGCGTTGTTCCTTCCTGATGTAAACCTCTTTCAGGAGGACTGGCATGCCCGCAGAATGCACGGCCCGACAGGTGTGCACCATGGAGAAGAGGTCGCCGGGCAAATGGGGACGCGAGAGGTGCCACATGATCAGGACGAGTATGTCCAGGTTCAAAGTTGTCCGTAGATTCGGTGCGGCCTGACCAGGATTACCCTGTGAGCAAGGTATGTCTGAGTATGGTCAGGACAAATGCAAACGACACTCACCTCCATGATGGTTCAACACGCCACTTGACTTGTCTGGTAGAGTATTAACAGTTAGCAGTAAGTCTATCAAAGGGCTTGTTATGCAGGTTAGCTCTTCGAGACGTGAGAAGGAGAACCAGAGATAGACGGATGCTGGTTAGCTTTCAGATGTCAGGGTGGATTGGAACGAGGCAACGCATCTGGTACGGTAAAGGTTGAAGTTCGGTTGAAGTTGAGGCGGTTCTCCGGTGAAACGCCCAGTTGCAGGGGGCGCTTCCCTCCACGGGAGATCCTCCCTCCCCAGTAGGGAGTAAGAGTAAAAGAGAGCGGCTGCCTTCTGCAGACTACCCACAGGCGATGCGCTTCACACTGCAAGTGAACATTCACGCCAATCGCACACGAGTCGCAGGATATATCGAAAGGGAACATGATCATTGCGTCTACGGCACGGGGGGCATGAATGAGCATTAACGTCTCAATCCAAGCTAAGGACTGGTCTGAGTGTGTGTGTGTGTGGTGTATGTACTTTACAACGCCGGGGGTAACACGACCTAACGCCGCTTTCCGACTGCAAAATGCAAAAGAAGACGAAATGAGGAAGAGAAAGAAGACAAGGCAGGGAAAAAAAATGCAAAAAGACGAAAGGCGAGTGAGGAAACAAGAGGGGGACGGAATGTTGAACCAAGCGGGGGGAACAAGACGAAACGCGATGCAGGGTGTGGGTGGGGGAAACGATCATGGGGATAGTGTGGATAGTGGGTGTTGGATAGTGTGTGCGACGGAAGAAACAATCAAGAGAGAGGACTGCTGAGATCGGATGAGGAGGGGGGTGTGGGGGGAGGGATGGCAAAGGCATGTACGTCTACGTGTATAAAGTGTGCGTTGTGTGTGCGTGTGGTGTGCTCAGACTCAAAAGGCAAAAGTGGGGGGGGTGGAACTACGTGGACCAAAAACGGGGTAAGGGGTATGGTACACGCAACAAGAAAGAAATGTGTCCGCACAGGATAGATAGTGAGACAAGACTCAAACTGGCAAAAATGGGAATGGAAAGGGAAGAAGACAAAGGAAAAAAGGCAGCCGGATCCATTCCATATACAAAAGAAATCCTTCCTTCGCTCCATGTCGTAACGGGGGTCGTGATACCGGGATATATCGGGGGTCGGTCGAGTGCATGAAGGCCGAGTGCGTGAATCCGAGTGCGGGGGCGTGGAGTATGGAGTGCGGAGTGCAGACGCGTTATGCGGGGTTCGGAGTGCGGGGATACGGAATGCGGAGATGCGGAAGTGGGGGAGTTGGTAGGTGTGCAACGGTCAAGGAAGGCGGGAGCGTGCCGAGAAAAGACAGGAAGTGAGGGAAAGTGAGGGCGAGGGCGAGACGAGACGAGGCATGGAGAATGGTATAATAGTGCAAATGGTGTCCATGGGCATGGGGGCGAGTCGTGGTCGTGTCGAGCAAGGCAGGCGTTGTGTGTCTAGGAATGGCGTAAGAATGCAGCGGGGGCGGGGGATCCAACAACTGGGTCTATTTTTTTTGGTGGTGAGGATGGGTGGTTTTGGAGGTGGTCGTTATTCAACATTTAGTGGACAAGCGCAGGAACGGCAAACGCGCTGGGACCCATCCCACCCGCTCCACCACCTGTGCCCGCCGCGACACTCCGCGCCGTCGGCGTGCTCGCCCCGCTGATCGTCGCCACGTCGTCATAGCTGCTCGACCGCGTCGGCGTCTGACCCGGCGAAAGATGATACGCACTCGACCCCGCGCTCGAGCTCGCGCTCAGGTACGGCGACGCCGCGAGGAACTCCTCCACGCTCGACGCGCTGTGCGACCGGTGGATCTCGCCCGGGGGCGCGTCCAGCAGGGCGCTGGAAGGGTCTGCACCGGTGTAGAAGCAGAAGCTGTATTCACAAAATCAACCAGCGCGTCAGTAAACCATATCCTACACGAAATAAATACTGGGAGAGACGCACCGGTTGAGGAACACACTATAACTCGCCTCATCCCCCGGACTCGGGCTCCGCGGAAACACATCCTCAGGCGCAAGCCTTACCGGGCCCTCATACGGACTCCGATCTGGACTCGAGCTCCTCGAACTGTCCTCGTTGCTCGTGCTCGACGGCGTGCTGTCCTCGCTGCCCCCGCTCGCCACGCGCCACATCCCCACGCCCTTCCCCACCGGCGCCATCATCATCGGCATCCCACTCATCGTCATAGGCATGGTGCTCTTGGACGCGGCGTACGCAGGCGGCGACGTCGAGCGGGGCTGCGTGTACTTGTGCGCGGGCTCCTTGGGCGTGCCGGGCGGGGTCCGGCGCACAGGCGACGCGCCCATACCCACACCCATACCCCCAGCAGCAGCCATACCCATATCAAAATACCCTCTCTGATGATTCCGCCCCTTCCGCGCAAGCGACGGCGGGACCGGCGGGCCCTGCATGCTCTGGTCATGGACAGACCCGTGCGCCTCCTGCTCCTGGTCGGGCTCCTCCATGTCCGAGTTCGCGTAGTACGACTGGATCCCCGTGCGCGCGTCGATATCGTCCGCGTCGAAGATCCGCGGGCTGCCGAACGTCAGCATGCTGCTGCGCTTGCTATGACTGTTCGTGTTGCTGTTCGTGTTGTAGCCGTGGACGTTCGCCGCCGCCGCACACCCCTTCTCCGGCGAGCGCCTCGGAAAGTTGGGCATGCTCGTCGGATACGTGCTCGTCCTCGCACGGGGGTTCGCCGTGGGCGTCGCGTCCGCATCGAACGTCGCGCGGATCGGCGAGGGGCGGCGCCACGGGTTCTTGAGCGACGCCGCGAAGTCGTAGCGCGACGCGAGCGGCGTGCCGGACTGCAGCGTGAAGTGCTCGTCGTCGCTGTCGTGGTCGTGGTAGAGGTCGCGGTCGCGGTCGGTGTTGCCGGGCGGCGAGATGGGCGGGGAGGCGCGCATGTTGTGTGCACGGTTGCGCGAGGCGAGGAACCCGCCGACGGTCCCGCGGTTCTCGTCCTCGCTCGCGACCTTCTCGAGCTTGCTCTTCAGATCCGCGATGTTCGCCGCCTTCCCCGCCCTCTCCACCGCGTCCACCACCCTCCGCACCGACGGCGACACCGCCACCCTCTTCCACTCAAACGTCATCCTATAATTCTCGCTATGGTTGTTATCCCACATCTCGCGGCCGCCCGACGTATAGCGCACGGCGAGGAACATCGTCTTCTCGTTGATGCGCCCGATCATGTCGTTGAGGCGGATGCTGAACTGGAAGCGGTCGAACACGCCGCCGGGGAGCGACTCGACGTACCGCGCCGTGACCTCGCTCGTCGTCTGCCACCAGTCGCACGTGAAGCGCACCGCGACCCACTTCTCGAACGCGATGTTCCGCACGCGCACGCGCCCGACCATGCTCAGCCCGTCCGCCGCCAGCTGCAGCGACTCCAGCTTCACGTCCGCCGCCTCGCGCTCCGCCGCGCTCTCCTCCCGCAGCCCCTGCACATGCATCTCCAGCCTCCGCGCGCCCTCCTCCTTCCGCCCCTCCTCCTTCTCGCCGTAGATGAACGCCGGGAAATCGCTGTCCGTCCCGCTCGTGTCGTCCGTGGGGCTGCCGTCGCGGCTGACCGCCAGCGGCTTCTGCTCCGCGAGGAACAGCTTCACGTGCTCGAGCTGCGCGTCGAAGTGCACGCTCTTGATGTGCGTCGGCGTGTTCGGCTCGCTCTTCGTGCTGTTCAGCGCAGCCGTGACGACACTCAGGTCGCCGCGCACGATCGGCCGGCGGCTCTTCAGGCTCGACTTCAGCGGCTCGCCGCTCTTCTTGCGCCCGATGCTCGCGATCGTCACCGACGCGGACCGCGGGTGCAGCACGTGCGACTCCGACGCCGACACCGCGCGCAGCGAGACCGGGCGCGGCTTCAGCACGTTCGACGTCGACGGCCGTGGCGTGTCGTCCGTCTCTTGTGCTTGCGAGGGGAAGGGCACGCGCGACGCGAGCTTCTCCGTGCGGATGCGCAGGACGGCTGGCGTCGGCGTCGACTGTTCCGGCGGGCACATCATGTTCGCGATGCTGCCGCGCTGGTGCACGCGCGCGCGGCGGGCTTTCGGCGCGAGGATCTCGACGTACGTGTCCGAACCGCTGCCGCTAGACGTACCCGACGTCGACGTCGATGTCGATGAGGACGACGAAGACGCCACTGCGGTGGAAGACTGCGAGAGCGACTGCGCGGGTTGTTGGTGGGCGTCTGGGGGCGTGGGCGGCTGCACGACCACCTTGGCGGGGGACGCGGGTGTCGGGCTCGGGAAGGTGACCTGCGTGGAGAGTGGGGACCGCGCGGGCGAGGTCGACGCCGCGGGTGGGGTGCGTGCGGGTGAGCGCGTGTTGGAGCTGGAGGCTCGTCGTGGGATGTGCGGCAGCGCGAGCCCGGCGCTGTTGGCGTGCCGCGAGAAGTAGCTGTCCATGGCGGCGAATGGAGTGGGGGTGGGGTACGCGCAGACGGTGGTCATAAGTGTAGTGTTCGTCTACAATAAAAGGAAGGAGGAAGAGAACAAAGGTCAGCCGACTGGTGCGGGCGGAGAGGCTTTGACAGATCGCAAGATCCGCGGCGGCAGCCTCTGAGCTTGGGGACTAGGAACACTCACGGGCGTGAAATGTAACGTTAAACTCGGCTTAGGCCAAGGGAGAAACAAGCCGTTAGGTTGTTTGGATGAAGACCCGAAGTAAGCGGGTAAAGGAGGCTCTAAAGGTGCCTTGTTGTGTGCAACCGAGTGCAAGGGTACAAGTCGATGCGCGACCTATATGGTTCGGATGTGGGTGTCAGCGCGCGCGCGACGGGCGAGGGTGCGCGAGGGTGGCTCACCGTGCAGGAGATGGAGGTCGCAGAGAGACCCGGGGGCGGTTCTTAACGAGGAGAAAAAGACGATACGACGGTATCGGTTATGAAACGGGCCTGAGGGGATGATAGGGGTGAGCAGAGCGCTGTGTCAGCCTTCGGGACGGGTGAGGAGGAGCTAGCGGGGACGCGTTACCTCGATACTAGCTGCGTGCGCTGGACGCGGGGGTCGTCGTAGTCCTCGTGTAAGACGAGGAGGGTGGTGGGGTCGTGGAGGGAGGCGGAGGAGGGGACGGTAGGGAGGAGAGAGAAAAAGAGAGCGGTGGAGGGAGGAGGAGGGTGGCGCTAAGATAGACGTATTATTTCAATCCCAGAGCGTCGCGTCGGCACAGGTTCGACAGTGAAAATACCATCGGTGCCATCGGGGGATATTATTAAATCTCGCGCAGATGCGTACATTTCAAGCTCCGCGAAGGCTGAAAACAAGGGCAATCGCCCCGATAAGGGAATTCGTGGCTGCTGGCATCGATCGCGCACGTCGTCGGCAATCGAAACGTGGGTAGCCAGACCGACGTTGTCGAGGCGCCGGTGATGCTCCTGAGTGGTTCGGCCGGTCGAGACGGCCCACCCACGACGCCAACCTCTCGTCCCCCACGAACCAGACTCGCCGTCCTCTGTCATGGCATCCCATTCCATTCGATATTCGCTCATTCTATTCGATATGTTCTCGCAGCAATATCCTGCAGTACTCATCTCCCGCGTCGATCTCGTCGTTGCTCGTCATCTCACCCGCATCTCGCTCGCTTACAGTAGTAACCCGCGCGGTCGGTGTTGGCGTTGCAACATACCAAGACAACCCAGGGACCTACGACCTGTGCTGCGTGTCGAACCCGTCCCACGTCGTCCCACTATTTCTGACTATCGCGTGTGGCCACTCGCATTCGACGATAACGATAATGCACGAGTGAAATCTTTCCATGCCTCCGTCGGTGGGGCGGCCCCACGGAATCACTGATCCAACAAGGAACACCAGCAATTAGGAATTCGTCGCGCAATTTTTGTGTGTGTTTATGTTTTCCGTGTTTCCGTGGAATTTTGCAACTCCGTGTCCGACGTCCATGACTGTGCGGGCACACGTTCGTTCGATGATAGCAGCACCCTCCCGGCCCAATGCCCAATGCCCATTGGCTTCGCCCCTTACTCTCCGTCTCGCTGTCAGACGTGGTACAGTTGCGGACAAGCAAACGCGGTAAATTTCAC
>JAAIFI010000491.1:0-16100 GCA_011032875.1 Phlebia tremellosa | reverse complement strand
TCAACACTAGGAGCGTCGCCAGTTACCTCAGACTAGAGTTCACCGTAATTGTAAGATAACGCCAAAACAAAGCTCATCAGACAGGGGAAGAAGTCTACTGTAGCACAGGGTAGAATAGAGTCTCTGTTAAAATGCAGCTATGTGGCCTGCCTCTCAAACTTCTCGACATCTAGCTCGGTGAGCCTTCTCCGAGTAACGTTCCATGATACTTTGTCTCTTTCCTTTCTTCATCCGCCCTGAAATCTGTTGAGATAAGAGTCACTATTTGTTTGCCATCGCAGTTTCACGCAAATCGGCTCCCACCTTCGAAAGATACGAGACACCCCGCCAGAAATGGATACCGTTCTTTAAGCTGCGGAACTTCGAACCCGCTGTGACACATGCCATCAGTGTCTCTGATAACAATGCGGAGAGAGGAGTGCTTGCGGTTTTTTACGAGCTTTCGGAGGGGCAGAAGTCGGAAGAAGCTGTCGCTATAGTCACTCGCTACCGACTCCATAGAAAAGTTGATGACTTGTATGCTGGGCGATCTGTCAAAAGCTGGCAGGAACAGTTCTGGTGAAATCTTAAACCCGAAATCAACGCGTGTCTGTGCTGATGAGTATATATGTAACAGAGAAAGGAGAGATGGACGATACCAATGTATCCCATTTCTGCATGCACTTGTCTCGTAGCACTTTGATAAATTGGTCGCGTTTCTTTGTGCTCCGGATGGTGAACTTCTCGATTTCGATGCGCGACGGTTTGATGAGCGGCAATCCGTTCAAAAGACCCACAATGCTTTCGCTTGAAGGCAAATCACAGCTCAAGCGGAGAACTTCGATGTTCGGGTTGACCTTCGCGATGAGCTGGAGCAGCGTCGTGAGGTCAGGCCCAAATACCGCTTCCGGGCCCCTGTACAGTGAGAGGCGTTCTATATATTGCGCATGGTTGGGAAAGATTCTCAGATGGTCCGCCAGTCCCAGGATGCTATATGTGTTATCCAACCGGATGTATTTGCACAAGAAAGGGCCGTTGAGATTCCGCCACTGTCGGGAAACAAGACTCAACTCGACCGCGGGGTGTAGTCGTGTACGATCTGGTGTAGCCGATGCAGAGAGGCTATCGCCTCTGAAAAACAGCTCTAGTATCATGATGATGAGCTCGGGTGGTAAGCGACTCATGGCGAACAAGACTGGATGAGGATCCACTGAGACGGAAGCGGGGCGAAGATGACGGTTTGAAGTAAACAAGCTTGGAGTGGCACATTCGTGCCTTGAGGCCCTTTTAAAGCATCCGGACCGAGGAGGGGCGGGAGGTGCTGCAAACACGTTGACCATATTCCATGAAGGTTCCACGAGCTATCCGAAGACTAGCGAAAGAGTCGTCGATTGGTGTTGTACTCTCCAACATCAGCTTGAGTCGTCGCGTTTCATGTCTTAGCTGTTCATAACAAAGAAAGTGATCCATTATACCAACATTCGAAGACAAGTATCTTCAATCTTCATATACTCCGCTGTTAGTATCTGGACCAGGTGCTTACCATCATTATAGGTATCTTACTAGGTATTGTTCCAAATCTGGACCATTTGGTATCGCATAGGGAGGCTTTGCTACACTCGTTCATAACAATAAGTTTTCCGGGCAGCGTTATGTTCACGATAGTGGCGTGCACCGCTTGGCTAAGGACCAACGCGCAGTAAGAATGCCGATTTAGAGCCCGATAAAGATGATGATGGCTCACCACTACATACTCCATATTCGTTTTGTCACGGAGGGGCTCAGAATAAGGCCCTGGGTTTTACCCGTGAATGAATTCACTGTCACTGCCATTAGCTGTACTGAATGAAAGCGTTCTTAGTTCTACCTGTTCTCAATCCAATTTGTGAGAGTCTACGCAAAAATCTCGGGGAGCAAAACTAGATAAAACTGGCCTTATACTTTCGTATTGTGGCGCAAACTTTGGCCCTCTCTTCCGCATCATCTCGCATTTGTCGTAGACCTCCGTGCCGTCGACTGGGTCTCGTCGAGTACCTGCACCTGGCCAGTGGCCACAAGCTGCCCAAACCGTGGACGGGACACGTAGCGTGAGAACTATTTCCAAGCCCACGGCTGTAAGCGCCTTGCTGTTTGGCTTGGTCCATCTCAGCTCAACGAGACTTGTTCCTCTTGGCACTACCCGCCTCGCTGGTAACAGCAAAGGCTCTCTACATACTTTTTTTTCGAAGAGATACGATGTCGAGATGAAGGCGACCTCCATCTTTCTCGTGGTGTAGAGTTGCGCGATAACCCTCGAGAAGTTGTTGTCATTATCGCAGCATGGATTGAAGGTCAGCGTGAGTTCCACGTCGCTCGACTCGTCGTCAAAATGACCTAACCTTTTTGACCGATACAACAGGTTACGAGCCTATGAACTCTTGGGAACAAATGCGACAGCTCGCCGCTAGAAGCTGTCGTACGTGCGCGCAGCACCCTGCACATCGGGCTCTCCCTGGCGCGGAGGGCGTCAACGAAGCATGCGTATCCGGCTTTGCACAGAGGTCCGAAACCGAATCCTCATGCTTCGTATCCTACGCGTTGGATCACACTCACGCTAGTGGTTGTGAAGACTCGGAGTGGGAATCAAGACATGAGATTGATGCAGATTTTTTATCATGTCTGGTACGAGAGTCGCTATGACATCTGTCCGCAGGTGCTTCGAGCACTGCTCGTCTGCTGTTCTTTACCCACCCCGAACCCGGATTTTCCCTCGCGGTGGAGAAAGAACGACAATGTGCCTCTGGCATTCGTCGGCTTGAGCGAGAGCCTAGACGATAATCTGCCTAAATATCTGGTGGACGTAAGGTTCTCACCGTTATGATCTATATTTACTCCACTCCCTGTGAAAACTCAAGAAAGCCTGATATTCAAGGCCATCGACTACACCAATACTATGGTATAGTGTGCTCTTTGTTTCGTACGACGGACGTACGATCCCAAGGTATGCATGTCCAGTGCTACTCCTTCCGTGGTAATTGACCCACTCAGGTGCCCCCGAATGCTGGTAGTCTTGGCGTATACGTACTCCGGGCATATGTCAGGCCCATGAAAACAGTCTTATGGTACGCTATTATCTGATGAATCTGTCCTCGGGCTGATCACGTTAATTGGCCTATCTCCGTAGACGACTTGCGCACCGAAAGAATGGGTCTATGTGTGTGCTCTACCTGACTCGGAGCCTCATGGATATCCTTCCCCGTTGCCACAATGTACATATTTTTCCCCATCATACTGCTCCACTCCTCTTCCCAGGCCGAAATTTCAACTATGTTCACCTTTAAATAGGCACGGGACGACCAGAAATTCGCTCTCTCCTCCCAGGGAGCCCGCCGAACGCGTGTCGGTCAATCCAGAGGGCGGGTTCCGTCCCCTGGGATCGTAAGTAACCACCCACAGTCCTGTGAGCTCACAAACTGATTGCTCTTCATTGGTGCCCGCTCGCAGCGAGTATCTGACGTTGTATTCCGGCACAGACATACGGGTCCGTGAAGATCCTGCATACGGGGCCATGCAGTATCACCCACGTTCCTGTGAGCCTCCCGAAACAACGATCCCTCCTCGGTTCCTATCTGCTGTTCAACGCTCGCAATTATTGACCTCTGCGAGGTATAAAAGGTGACAAGCGGGCATGCTTTTTTCTTCAGGACAACGAGCCTCTCAAGTCTTCAGCCTCAGGCCATCGAGTTCACTCGCTATCATCTACTCGTTCACCTCTCCAATGGCTTTTACTTCTCTCCTCGCTTTTGTCGCCCTTGCCGCGCTGTCGCGTGCCGCACCAGCTGCCGAGTCTGCTGTCTGCTCTGACGGCACTCGTGTTACCAATGAGGCGTGCTGCGCATTCATCCCTGTATGTGTGCTTGCTAGTGGCACTCGTCTATCGCACAATGACACAAAGTTATCTTCTAGCTCGCCGATGATTTGCAGAACATGATCCTCCAGAACGACTGTGGTGAAGATGGTAAATCATGGTTTATGGTTCAGTTAGCGTACAGTACACTGATATCACATTCCTAGCGCACGAGGTCATCCGTCTGACGTTCCGTAAGTATACGCTCGTAAACAATGCTTTAGGCTCTATACTAACGGGAGCCATTCAAAAGACGACGCGATTGCTATCAGCCAAAGCTTAGGTCCCAGCGCGTGGGTTTTCTTTTCCCCTTGCTCACAAGCTGCGGAGGACTAAAGTTTCGAATATTTGTAGTGGTGGCGGAGCCGACGGGTCGATGCTTCTCTTCCCGACCATCGAGCCTGCCTTTGTGGCTAACAACGGTATCGACGACAGTGTGAACAACTTGATCCCATTCATGGCTAGGCACCCGACGATCAGCGCTGGCGACATTGTTCAGTTCGCCGGTGCCGTCGCTCTCTCTAACTGCCCTGTACGTCTAATAATCCTCAGCTTTCTCCTTCAATTCATTGCTCACCCGTGGTAATTGCTTGTAGGGTGCTCCACAACTTGAGTT
This sequence comes from Phlebia tremellosa, assembly GCA_011032875.1. NCBI lineage: Eukaryota > Fungi > Basidiomycota > Agaricomycetes > Polyporales > Meruliaceae > Phlebia > Phlebia tremellosa. The sequence goes on along the minus strand of JAAIFI010000491.1, from coordinate 11,619 downwards.
CATGGCCGGTCGCCCCAACACAACAATTCCCGCCGCCGAAGGCCTTATCCCCGAACCTCAGGACAACGTCACGAGTATCCTCGCTCGTTTCGCGGATGCTGGTAACTTCTCACCCTTCGAGGTCGTCTCACTCCTTGCTTCCCACTCCATCGCCCGTGCGGATAAGGTTGACCTGACCATCGATGCCGCTCCTTTCGACACTGTCAGTCCTTTCTCTTCATCCTTCGTAAGATCAGTTGACCATAACCTGTCGTCACAGACTCCTTTCACTTTCGACACTCAGGTGTTCTTGGAGGTGCTGCTTAAGGGTGTTGGCGTCCCCGGAACCGAGGGTAACCTCGGCGAAGTCCTGTCCCCACTTCCGCTGACACAAGGCACCGACACGGGCGAGCTGCGTCTCCAGTCCGACTTCGCTCTCGCCCGCGACGAGCGCACGGCTTGCTTCTGGCAGAGCTTCGTCAACGAGCAGGAGTTCATGGCCTCGAGCTTCAAGGCTGCCATGGCCAAGCTCGCCGTCCTCGGACACAACCGCGCAAACTTGATTGACTGTTCCGATGTTGTCCCCGTTCCCAAGCCCGCCGTCAACAAGCCCGCGTCCTTCCCCGCCACGACTGGCCCGAAGGACCTCGAGCTCACTTGCACCAGTCTTAAGTTCCCGACGCTGACCGTTGACCGTGAGTGTACCTGCTCTGGGTTAGTGCGGGGTATGTCTAACATTCTTATTCCCTACGACAGCCGGTGCCACCGAAACCCTCATCCCCCACTGCTCGGACGGCGCCATGAACTGCACCACCGTCCAGTTCACTGGTCCGGCCACCAAGTAATTTCTCCGGGCATACTAGTATTTATTATCGTACACACATCGTCTATGCCATGTTCTTCAGTAGAGAATGCCTTGCAATGCCTGAATAGCATTCGTTTTACCATCTCAAGCCCCGGCGCGATGTTTACATTGAGAGGGGTACTCGTGCATCATGTAGAACTGAGAGTACAAGGTCCTTTCCTACGTTGAATTGAACTCTGAAATTTGCGGCAATCAAACAAGATTCTAACTATTAGACATTGATTAGCGGACCAGACTCAAATACGGAGGTACCGATGATTTGATAGCATCACCCTATCTTGGTGTACATTTATATCATTATTGAATTTCTGGGTTCGCAGCATCTATTCCTTGAGACATGCCACAAGAGAGGTCTTGTGCTACATGCAAACTCGCAGTTGCTACAAGAGACCTAGCTCCGGATGCTCTGAGCGTAAGTCAAAAATTTTAGGTTTTATGTCAACTGATGCAAAAGTGTTTACTTCGCTCACCTTGGTCGAAGCACCCTACTGCGTGCCATTTGCAATGATATGAAAAGTTCGGGTTGTTTATCATCCGAAGTTTTCTCATAGTAGAGTCACAGATACAATAACGCCTACTCCCTGCTGATTCTTTTAGTATGTAACGACATTCATACGCTATACAACGAGAAGAAGCGTGACGGTTCTATCTTCGAACGTGGATTACAAATACGACACCGCCCGCAGGCATATTTTCCTCTCCAAGGTATAGCGATAGTCCTGGCAGGACAGGGGAACGTAGGCAGTGAAACCATTGTTTGCGCACAAGGAGGGGTAAGTACAGACGACTGTCGAGAGTTAGGTATTGATGCAGTATAAGGCGGCGGTAGTCGGAGACAAGGACGACCCAGAATTCAGGCTCAGCGAAACCACGTCACGGTCGTAGACATAGACACGGATTTCGATATGTCACATATGGCACCTCTGCCCTCTCTGGAAGCGTGTCTATATGATTAATGTTGGAAGACCTCGAATAAAGCAGTTTCTACTGCAGCGAAACAACAGAAGGAGGTGGCAGAGCATACGTACATTATAGAGCCGCCTCACAGTGAACGCGAAATTCGTTCATTCAACTTCTCGCCGTGCCTGATCGCCACATCTGCTTACATCATCGCATACTTCACGACTGACCTACAACATTGTATATACATTCTGCATACTACGAAAGCCACGGTTATGAACAGTTATGGACGGGAAAGGGTATTCTCGCGACAACTTGTGATGAATGCGCTTAGGAAATAGTGACGGTGACCCACAATTTAGCACCCTCGTCCTCGAAGTAGTTCACAGCGAACTTCCTACCCTTCGAGTCTGTCTTCTCGATCGAGGGCAACTGCTTCCACAACATATCCGACCTGCTCCCGGGAGCGCTGGCGTCTAAGTAATACTGGGGATGAATCGCCAGAGCGGTGTCCGTGGACTTGAGGTCCGTAACGATATCGCACCACCGCTTATAGTTGTGAATCCCGAGGGCGACGAGGACGTAGTCGCTGGAGACACTCTCGAAGCGCAGCGTCCCTGACACGCCACTGTTGACGAGATTCAAGATGTGTTCTCCGTTGACCTCAGTCCAGGTGCCGAGATTGACGGTCTTCTCGACGATACCGAACCAGTCGGTGGTAGTCTGGTTGATGCGGAGGTGGATGGTGTAAGACATTCTAGTAATAGTTGTATCATCAATACGCCAGGCATAACTACAGGTGGTTGCAACATACCTGGTGAGTTATGAAGGGCGATGGAAGACAACGCGAAAAAATCAAGCACTCGAAGTTGGGTAGCGACCTAGCAGGAGAGAATTGTTATCCACGTCTGAGAAGAACCTAAAACTGAGAGTATTCACCAGAGGATTAGACGGCTGGGAGCTGAAGAACACCCCTCTTGCTGGCCCTTCTTATATATCTAAACGGAGACCCGAACCTTATAGTCTACTCCCTGCTATAATGGATCAAAACACTGAACAAGAGTGGCCAAAAACATCGGAATACTCTAAGTCTCAGACGTTATGTCCGATGCATGGAAAGACATCACAACGTTGCCTGTTGAGGTCATTGTACCGTCGGGTAGAAGTCCGGTGAATGCGCACCGCCGGCTGCCGTTTTGGGCTGCACCAATACATCCACGAGACAGACGACACGGAAGGTATGCTCACTGATGGAGGGCCGAGGTCATTTGAGCAAATAGCGAAGCCGCCTCGGGTTCTAGGTGGTTCTGAAGCTTGACACATGTAGAGATACCTGAGAACGCCGTTCCGAATTCATGTAGAACTTAGGGTTATGAAAGCTTGTAGAACGGCGAACAAGCCACAGCCAAGCCGCGAATGGTGTCATACGCACCCTACAGAAACGAGGATCAGATCTTTCTAATCCTAAGCTTTATGTACACTTAGCGGTAAAGTTGACATTGCGCGACAGATTGAGCAGACGCGTTCTGGAGATTTCATGGCACCGACATGATCTCGCCAACGAACCCTATATTCAACGAGCACGCAATACAACATGTGGCCCAGAATAACAAGGATAGTTCTATGAAAGTGATGCGTGAGTTTATTCTCCTTGGTGCCCCTTAGTCGAGAGCAAGAGGCTTTCCAGCCACTCTCTGTGGACGATATGACCCCTCATCCGCTTTAGAAAAACAAGGTAGCTCGATACTCCCAACCCCACTGAGATGAACGAGACAAGAGCCGCCCAACGGAATTGTGACGGGCGTGAGAGGATGATGGTAAGGACGTACTTGAGCAGATCCGCAATGTTTTGCATGGAGAACTGCAACCCGGTGCTAGGGAGTACCGAACAAGATGAACAGCTGGATGGCTTGATATTTGAAACCCATGTACTCACATGGCATTTCGACGAGGATGGTCCACGAGGGCAGTCTGTAGTTCCTTGAGTTGACAAAGATCGAAAGCCCATAGACCAATCCGCGAGAGGGCCATTCCTGTCAGGAAGTCTTTAGGGTCATAAAATCTTGAGATATAGATGGCGTGTACCGGTAAAAAGCATGGCCGAGTTCCACCCTGTGCTGCGCATCCCGTCATGGGGTGGGTCCACATAGAAGCTCAGAAGGACAGGTATCAGGCAAAGTAGTTCGCTCCTATGCAGACTCAGCTATAATTCACAAGCTTCGGGACGACGGTGGCTCACCAGATGGCCCAGTTCCCTGCTCTTATTAGACCTAGCCGCTTTTCGAGGAACGGTGCAACAAAGGTCCCTAGAAGGCCGGCTACGACACAGATTGCGCGCATGCCAGCGATGAATGAATCCGAAAATGCGTGAGTCTTCAACCAGGATAGCATCGTTCCGTCAAACCTATGAGATATCCATAAAAAATTCAACGCGGTACATATAACCAAGAATAACTATAACAACTCACGAGAGAACGGTCAGATAGAGGCAGGAGATCGAGATCGAGCTACCGAAAATGGGGTGTTTGATGAATTCTCCCCAGTCGGAGGCCTGGTTATGCATCCATTTTTGCGACCTTTCCCTGAGCGATGTGAGGGTAAACTTCTTCGGTACTGGTGATGGCGAATGCTCTCCATGTACAGCGCGTTCCGTATTTATACGCTCTTCTTCAGAAGCTATGGCTGGTAGGCGGTTATAAACGACATGGATCCCTGCCTAGGTGTTCGCAAACCAGCTCGATATGTTGACCATGAGATCACTCACAGTAAAGTTCGAAGAGCATGGTGACAACACCAAATGCTAGGAAGAACGCGACGGAAAATGTGTAACTTGCGACAGTAGTGAGCAGCGAGACGAAGAGAGGTGCGAGGAGTTTGCACATCAGATCGATGCGCCTCAATATCGTGTTGAGGGTCGTAAGCCGCTCGTCGTGCCCTTCTGCGATGCATGTCACCCAATCTCGCTCTATTGCCACAGATATGCCCACAGTCGATAACTTTAAGGCACACCCGCACAGCACGACGAGGGTAAACAGTAGCCAGACGAGGAACGGTGCGCCGGTGCCGATGGCTGCGCGATCCTGGAGCGGCGTGGCAAAGAGAAGAAGGAAGCACACATAGGCACCGGTTGCAGACAGCTTTTGGAGGAGGATGCACCACCTTACGAATTGCAGCTTTGGAATGCGATCGACGAGGGTGCCCACGGAGCCGGAAAATAGAATGGCGACGCCTGTAAAATAAAATGTGTCAACACTGTTATGTTTTACTATAAGTAGATATGAAGACATGCCGGTCGTAAAAAATCCGTAGAGCGAAGCTGGGAGCAACGTTGTTTTGAAGAGTTGGATCAAGTATAAGTAAAATGCGAATTCCGCGGTCCTGTCGCCCCAAGTGCTGATGACGATATGACCGTCACATCATAAGATGCTGCAGGCTCGCGAGACGATTGTGTTGATTGCTTACCTCGATAGGTGCTGGACACCTAAAGACCACAGACCTCTCTTATCTATCGGGTCGACGCGTTCAGATCTGACCTGGTCCGCTGGGTTATTTTCGACCACCGGCTCGACCGGTTCCAAAGGCACGTCAGGCTGGCCATCCCCAGTGGTCAGAACAGCCAAAGGTATGACTATCACGGAATCTTTCTGCGATGTCATAGCGGTCAAACAAGGCAGTGATGACTGCGCCTGTAAACCTTGAGCTATGTGCAAATTGGCGGGGGAACCGATGTGGTACTCACACGCTTGCCACGAGTCACGCCACGGAGTCTGACAATACTAGTGCAATTGATGCCGGCCCTCCTGAACTGCTTGAAAAATTCGATAAATTGCCTTCAGACAGGAACTATAACCCACCTATCAGAGGTATAGGAAATAAGTCTACCAAACCCACCATGATGCCTCATACCGACATGAGTGCACGCAGGAAGTTATGGGCGCCTATAGGTGCTTGCGGTAGATTCGGTAGCGCCCGTCTTTTGGTTCGAACCTTTCGTGTTTCTCTCCTCGCTCGTCCGCTTTGGTTCGAGTTCGCCACTACTGATACTATCATTGCGCTGGTCTCAAGGGCAGTGAGTATGATGTGTTCTTTATGCTCTCTTTGGTCCAAAGCTCAGTGCTACGTTCGAGGTCGGAGGATCAATTGTCCCACGCCGTTACAGCTCTGATAATATTCAATCTCAATGAAGAGGCCTGAAGCTATTGCTGTAGAGCCGCTTGCTGTGCCGTCAAGTTCGTAGTAACAAATCATGAAGACTTACCATCTATCATTGGATGGGCGGATAGATGAGATGTATCTCAGTAGAGCAACATTCCGCACCATGATTGTGGAGACCGACTTCTTCGGCCCGTCGCAGAATCTCTACACCGGATTGGACAACGTCTCTAAGTTGTCTCGAGATGTTTGCTAGTGAGCGTGTCGCTGCTGGGTCTCTTGCAGCTCTCACTGCCACTCTCGCTGCTTCGAGCACTGCAGTCTGAACCTCTGGACAGGTTGAGCTACTACTACAGTGCGCTATGGTACACACGACACTAGCAATACGGTGGGGTACGATATCTGTTATCCTAGCAAGCGTGCTGACTACAATAGAACATGCATTGGGAGTATAGACGACTATTCTCCGTGATTGGTACAACAAGTGGTTATGACTGCGTCCACGGGAACTTTCAGTTGATTGATTGCCATCATGAAGTCGCCAAAACTCGAATTTTGTTCACATACTTTGTCGCTTGCTCTAGCTGGTCTAGGAAGGTTCGTTGCGCAATGAAGGCTCTCCATAGAGATAGGTACACTATTCGGGTTTGCTCCAACCTCCATGGATTATCTGTGACTAACAAACAGCCCTACCTTGATGCTGTCCTCGTGGTGGCGTTGAATTGACTCAGCACCGATTTCGGTTTGAATCCAGGTTTAATAACGTCTTTATAACAGATGCAAGGGCTGCCTGCTCCCGGCTGTGGTCATCCAGTGCCCCCACCATATACACCAGTACTGGGAAACGCTGCTATCCGTCACCGTTGAGTCTATTGCCATCGCCAGCCATGCCGAAACATGACGTTCCGTTGGACATAACGTTCATCGTGTCAATTTGGCTCGAGGTATGTTGCATAATAGCTCAGGTTCGTGGCTATACTCACGAATTCTGCGCTACCTGGTAGGCTTTGATTTATGGTTTGTCGCTTCGAGCGTCATTGCATCGTATCTACAACATGCTTTCTAGGATTCTTCATGTGCTTATTTGCCGGTACCATGTACGTGAACGTGACGCTACGTAGGGCTCAGGATTATCATAGCAAGGTAGGGCTCGCGTTGCTTTAGTATGCGCATTTGTTCTAACAGCCGGTCAGATAATGTTCTATGCTATCATCCTCATGTTCGTCATTTCCACCGTTCATGTCGGTAAGTAAGACTGATCCTTCATCTGTAATGCCTCATCATAGTCTTTCCTCGCAGCGTTGGATTGCAACCGGTTGATCGAGGCGTATGTTATTCACCGATTGGATCCTGGGGGTCCTGTAGCTTGGATGAGCAACCTCTCCTCATGGCAGCACATATCTAAGGATGCGCTGTACGTAACCCAAGAATTGCTTGGAGATTCTGCCGCTGTTAGTCATTGATTGCATTCCCCAAATGCATGCTGAACCTAACACAAACGCACAGATTTACCGGACATACATCGTATGGCGCCGCAATTGGAAAGCCATCGTTGTGCCATGCTGTCTCCTCATAGTCAGTACAAGTAAGTGTTCAACGTACATCGTATGCGAAGAGACTAATGCTTCAAATAGTCTCTGGCTACACTGTGATTGGCACATACCCGTCGGAGACGTCTGACAATATCTTTGACCCCCGTCTCGTCCACTGGATAGACACTTTCTACTGCATCTCGGTCATTCAGTCCGGTATGGCGACCAGTCTCATCGCATTCCGCATCTGGCAAACCAACCGCCGCGCGGCGTTATATCGCGCCACCAAAGAGGGCAGTTTGATGCCTATTCTCTGGATATTGGTAGAATCTGCATCGATACAGTTCGTCGCGGAGTTGATCCTTTTCGTACTGTACATGGCCGGGTATGGAGCACAGTACATGCTACTCGAGCCTGGCACACCGCTCGTGGTACGTTGACCGTTCAAGCTCTGCTGCTGACTCGCACACATGCTCATTGTTCGCCGTCCAGGGAATAACGTTCTGTGCCATTACGATTCGCATTGCCTTGTACCAATCCGACATGTCGCGAGGCTCAAGGGACCGCCCGTCTCAGGGTGCCACGAGTGTCGATGGTCCCATCCCAACCATTGGCTCCATTCCCATGCGGCCCCTACCTATCAGCATCAACATCACGAAGGAAATCGAGGCCCACGCTGATTCGCACAGTGGGAGTCCCACCCCTGGAGATATTGCGGACGGTGTATACAATATGGATGGGAAGCCGAGAAGCAGTAACAGCGGCGATGAAAGTTTCATGCATGTCGCCTGACCAAATCGTGCAGTGACTCCGTCTGTTTCTCGTCATGGTACCGGACGAAGGTATCTATATCAGTAGTCGTATGTAGTGGTCTCTACGAGCCTCCTAGATGCGGCACGAGAAGTGTATTTATTATCAAGTTATGCATCTCATTCCGTGGAATACGAACATCCATTGCCAGCTAAACAGCAAATCGCGGAACATCGAGCAGTGATGAACAGTTCCCAGCACTCGCTAGTACTGTTCGAATGGCGTTTCTCTATACTTGGATTATGGTTCGATCAACTCAAGTGAGTCGACACGGCTCATCAGAATGGCTTCTGTAGATCAACAAGAACCATCGTAGCTTGGGTTGATGCGTAAATCTATTGCAATTCATCATTGCTACACGCGCTCTGGATTATCTATACTCGAGATCATTAGGACTTAATGATCGTACCAACTTTGGAGACAATGAGATGCGCCATACAGGGGAAGATTGTCTCAAGGGCTCAGCTTCTCCGTCCCGCCGTGTCCTGCGGTTACACTGGCTGGGGGTGTAAGCAATGATATGCCGTGAAACGATTGCTCAATAGGATGGTTGCTCGAAATTCGCAACTTCTGGGCCTGATGAAGGTGGCGTTTGCATAGGATATATCCTTTGTAACTCTCACAGGTATCTGATTTACATATGAGCAGAGCATGAGAAAGATGACAACCGTAAGACTGACCAATGATCTTCATTTCGATGTGGAGTTATATAATTTTTCTTTTTGCACAGGCCATGTTGTTGATCTCCAGGCACTTCATCATGACAGGCTGCACAAGTGGGGCCTGGCAAGGACTTCATACTCGCGACGGATGAATGTTGAGGACAGTTGAGAAGATGGCCCTGCAATAAGGTAATAATACCTACGGGAGTCGATCGAGTCATGCAGTCAGATATAGATGCCTATATGAACAAATGCTTTTGTTCGCATACGTTGCTGGCTAGATAATACTAAACGTAAGCTCTCGGTAGCTTATAAATCGTGTCAGCCCAAGTATCAAGCTGTTGATTGAATGATCATACGTGCGAACCAACCGTTTGCACGGACGGATCGAGGTCATGGTGGGCAAGATGCAATTGAGCCCTGCATATCGTCAGAAGTGCTTGGTAGTATCTGTCATCGCGCACAGAGTTTGTCGTACGCAAAACGCGGCTTGAAGCTTTTGCTCTATAGTCTATTGTACAACGACAAGCACATGGTACGTACGCAGTCCATCTGTCATCGACCATCCGTCTACCTCTTGCATGGGTAAATCATGCCCGTCTATACTGCGTCTGCGAAGCCTTTGGTGCGGAGACAGAGGCGGGCACGTGGTCTCTCACCCACTGCGCCGTATCCTCAGTGGCGTTCCACGCTACATTGAGTTTCGGGAGCTCCCAGCTTGCGTCGGCAGACGGGGCAGGGCATATCGAGAGGGCTGCGAGCGTCAGATATGTGTGGTATGGATCTATAACCACAAGTGAGATGCATTTTCAGGTCATCGATGTCATCGTGAATCAACAGGAAGAGTACCTGGACGACCTTGAGGTGCTTTACATACGCCCCCGAACTTGAACTGGCAGCGGGCCAGAAATTGGGCAAGAGGGGCGGCATCGATAAGATCCTCGGCGCCTAGCAACTGCACATGTCGGGTCAGTCCCAAGTCCTGGAGGAATGCTGAGAACGCAGGTGCTTACCTGGAGAGACGCACTGTCCCAAAAACAGTAACATGCGTCCGCGAGCTTGTTGGTGCGCCCGCTGAAGCCTCCTTCTGCGGTCTGATTCTGTAGTAGCCAGCGGATTGTGCGCAAGCGCTGCTCCGGCGATATCCACGGTTCGTCAAGACGCGAGAGAGCACAAGGCACGAGTGTGAGCGAGGCGAGAGCACAGTACGTCGTCCCACCTGATCGTGACCGGAGCGTCAAGAATGTCACGCGACATAGAACGAAAGAACATTCTCACCGATAGCTTCTGAAAAGGGCGTCTGTGCGAAGCCGCCTTCGTAGCTCTTAATGCGGTCTGACGTCACAGCAAAAGCGTGCGAGGAGGAAAGTGTTGACTTACAGCGCAGTTATGGATGTACGTAAGGGATCGAGGAAGGTCGACCCCTGACCAGTCGTTGAGCATGCTGCTGATTGCGAACGCACAGTATACCGAGCGCAAATCGGCTTCGCCGCCGTTGGGCAGTGGTGCAAAACTTCGATATATGTCGTCAGACATGCAACAACCGGGTCTTGAGTGATAGATACCTTCCGTCCTCGCACTGACACGCTTTGAGGAATTGTACCAAACCCTCCCTGTCGAGCTGTGTGAAGTCATCACGTAGAATCGCTAGCGACAGGATGGCAGTGTAGGTCATAATAAGATTGGGGGTGTCAAATTCCGTATATTCTTCGTGGTTCTGTCGTGACAATTAAAATATATCCATATGAGCACTCAGTCATGGACATGTAGCACCTACGTGATCGCTATCTTTCAGATCGGGTGTCATGTACGAGCTGCCCTTGAAGCCAGTACCAAATGGTCCATCTATCAGCAAACCACGTATAAGCATTCGAGCTCACGATTGTATCACATGAATGACGAGACAGACAGACTTGATTGCTGAGCCCATAGCCACTTCCTCCAACCATCGCGCTGGGCTTGTGTCGTTTTGGTCTCGAGGAGTCCAAGGATATCCAGGCTTCCCAGGCCGTAGAAACCAACCGCAACTCTGTGCCATATCCAGTCAGCGCTGTATCTTGCTCCCTTCGTGGTGCATATCCATGGGCAGGGGCTGCGTGTGATGAACCCACGCGTACCTGGACGGATCGCCCTCGATCTGTGCTGCGGGGAGGGCCTGCATGCAGCGTATGCAGTGGTTGGCATGTCCTGAGCGAGACAATGGTGGTAAAGACATTGGAATCGGTTCTGATGTTCGGTTTTGATGTTAGCAGAGAAGGGTGTGCGATAGGAGATGATTGACGTTTACGTCCAAGATATGAGGTCGAGCTCGCGAAGCGCTTGAAATGATGCTGATCAAATTCGCATTCAAATTCAAGTCTATCACCTCCTACAAGCTCTCATACTCAGGAGGCTTCTGACGGAGCGATGACTATGACCTGCATATCTAAGGCGATAATAGAGCACTACCAGTATATATGTCCCGAGAAGGTAGAGAGCAGAGAAGACGGACACACGACCAGATACTCCTGGCGCTCGCATACAAAGCGTTCAAGCGTACGTCCTTGAAATGGTCGTTAATTGTCGGGTAATGCAGACAACCACATTGCCTATTGTCTGTTGCCCAAGAGTAATCTGACGAAAGGTATTGGCCGGCATAATGGACGTGATTTGAGAGATCAGCAAAGACTGACTGCGAATGTAATTGAGTGACTTCCCGTAAGGCATTTAGACCAGTTTT